>RJWJ010003747.1:71792-82907 GCA_004363605.1 Indri indri | reverse complement strand
GGCACAGCATTGGGTGTGGCATTTGGAAGATGCATACTTTTTGGTCCCAAGACTTTGTCTCGGGACTCAGCATCTTCTCTGGAGGGGACGAACTCTTCAGTCATCTTTTTCTGACCTCCAAGCAGTGCTGGAAGAGGAGGAGGGGCTGGAGAAGAGGGCTAGGCCTCCCCGGGAGGAGCCCAGTAGGCCCCGTCCAGTCATCTTCCCCAGTGCTGGGCCCACAGTGACCTAAGGAGTTGGAAATGTGTCTTCTGAGAACCAGCTGCTCAACTACGCAAAGGAAATGTCCCATCCGTCCCGGCCTCTTGCATGATTTGGGTCTAGCTAAATATCTGGGAAAGCTGCTCTTGCACTTACGGGGACTATTACAGCGTCAAGCGCCAAGGTCTGCAGGAGGCCATTTAACACAGTGGTTAAGTTCAACAGCTCACTAGGTGTGTGCCCCAGACCCATGGCAGCAGGGAAAGCCAGACAGCCAAGCTCAGCCACCTTGCCACCACCAGCAAGCAGCAGTGACAAGAAGGTGGCTCAGAGGGCCTGAGGCTCCAGGCAAGCACAGACCAATGACCTCAGGCTGGTGCGCAGAGGAGTATGCCTGACATGGTTCCCCGAGATCCTATTTTATAGGCCTCTGTGGTGGACCAGCTTCCTTCCTCCTCAGGGTCTCTGCCTGAGCTGGGCATGTTTCAGTGGATTCAGGTCCTTCTCTTCTGGGTGGCCCTGCCTGAACTCCCCAACCCCTGCTGGCCTCAGCGTGGTCTGTCGCCTCACTGAGGAGGACCTGGCTGGCTTAACTCTGAGAGAAACCTGATGTTTTAATTCTTGGGCGTGGAGCTGTCTGTGCAAAGGCAGAGGCGAGGCCCCTTGGAGCCAACCCCCAACCACACACCTCCTTGCGGGCACTAAGTCTGGAAGGATATTTTTGAGGCTTTGGGTGGAGAAGGCCTCCAAGGAGACCTCCCCGGGGCCTTCCAATGATGCAATTAATCCAGCAGGCCAGTTTCCGAGGTGTCCTGCGGTTCCTCAGGGCTGCCCAGATAAGGACTGACAGGAGGAAAGATAAGTGCAGTTCTGGTCTCAGGGTCTGTCACACCAAGCTGGGGTCATTAAACCCGGCCAGCTCTCAGACCCTGCCGTGGGGCCAGGGGAGGTGGGGGGAGGGTGCAGGTCAAAGCCCTCAGATGAAATGACTGATCTCCGCTCTTGGAACTCTGGGGGTTCCTAGGTGCTGTCTGCTCTAAGCAGATGAGCTCCACACAAGCTCACTCGGCATCGCCCATCTTCAGGGGGACCGGGAGCTTGTGGCAATCAGGACCCGTCGTCCCAGGCATGGGATGGAACAGCAGGAACATCCTTTCTGAGTTTCTGCCCTCTTTGTTTATTCTCACTGCTTATGAGAGACAAACACCCACCCTGTGGCTGAATTCGGTCCCAGAGCAACCAAACTCTCCTCGGGGATGCGGGGATCTGGTCTGGGCCTGAGCCAGATGCTCTGAAGCTTCCTTCTCCTGCCACATTCCCTGGAAATCCCTGCGAGCCTTCCCCTGATCCGGGGTACCCCCTCCTCTGGGTAAGGGGGCTTCCTCCTCTCACTGGCTCACCAGTCAGCCTCGCATCGTCCCAGGAGATGGACCCGCCCGGCAGGGAGGATCGGATGCCTGAGAGGTGACGGTGCTCCTCTGCCTCACTGCGCTCCAGCAGCCCTCGCGCACCTGGGGAGGGCGGTGCGAGGAAAGGGGAAGGTGGGGAGGGCGGAAAGGAGGTGCCAGGCCTGGAAAGGAGCAGGCCCAGGCCCCAGAGGGGGAGGAGACAGCCAGGCAATGAGAATGTTGGCCAAAGACAGCGGAGTCTTGATGGGGAAGGAGGAGCAGGAGGGGCTGCAGTGTCTCAGGCAAGGCCTCTCTGTGGGTAGGGTCGGGGGAGGGGTGGCTGGGAAATACGCCTCCCTCCTGAGTTCAGAGCTGAGTTTCGAGTTCAGAGTTGAGTTTCGGTCTAAGCCACTTGTTCCTGGAATCTCTAAAACAAGCATCCAAGGGGACCACACTCCAGGAGGACCGCGTCTGGGTGAGTATGACACAATGCTGAACACATGGACTCCTGGCTTCAGTTTCCAGGATCTTTCTCACTGCCCTGACCTCTATCTAGCAAGAGGGAGGCCCTTCCCCTGGAGCCCGGGTGGGTGCCTGGAGATCTGGTGGTCAGCTCAGAGAGCTGGGGCAGGAACACACATCTGCAGTCATGGAGCGATATCAAGCAGTGGCCTCAATCCAGAGCCTGGATGGAAACAGCTTTGTCACTCCTAAACCAGCCCATGACTGCCTGATCTACCCCAACCTGATCTCTGCTGCCCCGTGGATTGGAGTGCTGGGTACTCAAGAAACTCCATACCTAGCAGCTTTCAGCCATCCCTCCTGGGCAGGGCTAACACTAGGGGTCCTGGCTTTTGTTGGAACCCGAGTAGGACCAGGAAATGCTTGACTCTGGGATCCCAAGCCTCACAGCTGTCTGGGGGTTCCTTTCCTCTCCTGAAGGCAACCCCCAGCATGCTCCCAAGAAAGGGACCCCAGAACATATTTTATGCAAACCAGGACTCACCTGTGGCTGGGCAATTCTAATGGGAAAAATTGGGGCAAGTGAGCATTGTTGCAACTGGCAAAATCTTCCAGTCCGTGTTTCGATCCCAGTTAATTTCTTCCTGACTGAGGGCGTTCACGTTTATGGAGCAGCGACTGTTAAATTCACAGCAATACAAGGGACATCCCTTCCCTGCAGAAGCTCACGTGGTGGGTATATTCAGGGGGGTTACTGGGAGGTTCAGGCCCAGATCGGACAGATGAGGCATCTCTCCCACAAGAAGAGGGAAAGGCATCCCTGAGAGAAGGAAGGGCAGGAGGTGCCACCGTGCGCGAGGGGAAGATGACGGAGGGAAAGCTAGCAACGTCAAAGTCACTGCCCACCTGGCGATGCTCGGAAGGTCCCCCTGCCTTTCACGGAGCATCCAGGGCCTGTGCTCCTCCTGAGAGCCCTGCAGGGGATGGAGCGAGGGCACACGATTGTCCCTTTGTTCAGGGGTTTCTGCTGGATTTAATCAGCCTCCTGCTCTTCTCTCCCCAGCCGCGCCATGTGGCGGACCCTGCTGCTGCTGCTGCCGACGCTGCCGCGCCTAAGCAAGGCAGATCCTCCCCAGGAGAGGGTCCCGCTCTTCTGGCTCACTCAGCAGGGCTCCTGGGGGTGCGGCTGCAGCAACGCCACAGGCTCGCCCTGCGAGGGGCTCCCCGCCGCGGGGGTCACGACCTTGACCCTGGCGAACCGCAGCCTGGAGCGCCTGCCCAGCTGCCTGCCCCGCGCCCTGCGCAGCCTCGACGCCAGCCACAACTTGCTGCGCGCCCTGAGCGCCTCAGACCTCGGCCACCTGCCGCAGCTGCAGGTGCTGAGGCTGCGCCACAACCGGGTCGCCGCGCTGAGCTGGGGCGGGGGCGGGCCGGCGGGGCTGCACACGCTGGACCTCAGCTACAACCAGCTGGCCGCCCTGCCGCCGTGCGCCGGGCCCGGGCCGCGCAGCCTCCGCACGCTGGCGCTCTCCGGGAACCCGCTGC
Organism: Indri indri; assembly: GCA_004363605.1. Taxonomy (NCBI): domain Eukaryota; kingdom Metazoa; phylum Chordata; class Mammalia; order Primates; family Indriidae; genus Indri; species Indri indri. The sequence goes on along the minus strand of RJWJ010003747.1, from coordinate 79,311 downwards.
AGGGGCTGCCGCCCCGGGCCTTCGCCTGCTTCCCTGCCCTGAGGCTCCTCAACCTGTCCGCCTCCGCGCTCGGCCGCGGCGCCGGGGGCGGCATCGCCCAGGCGGCGTTCACCGGAGCGGACGGCGCGCCCCTGGACGCGCTCGAGGTCCTGGATCTCAGCGGCACGTTCCTCGAGCGGGGTGAGTCCGGGCGCCCTGTGTCCTCAGGCCAGCTGAGCGCAGAAGCTGAGCAGGGGCGCAGACTTTTGCGCTTCTCCTCCACGGGTGACCCGGGTGCCTAACTCACAGTAGAGCTCAGAAATAACATGAGGGCCGACCGGGTGGCTCAGGACTATAATCACAGCACTTTGGGAGACCGAGACGGGAGGATCGCCTCAGCCCAGGAGTGTGAGTCCAGCCTGGACAACATAGCAAGACCCCATCTCTGCAAAAAAATAAGAAAAACTAACCGGGCGTGGTGGCATGCACCTGTAGTCACAGCTACTCGGGAGGATCACTTGAGCCCAGGAGTTTGAGGTTACAGTGAGCTATGATGGCACCTGGGTGCATTCCAACCTGGCGACGGAGTGAGACCTTGTTGCTAAAAAAATAAAATAGTAACGCCAGCTGCATCTCCAAAGCAAGCTGGCCCTGTTTGAAGCGCCACACTGGGGTTAATTCCCTGAGTCCTAAGACGTGGGAACTGTTACTATCCCCATTTTACATAGGAGGGGACCAAAGCACAGAACTGTGACATAACTGGCCTGTGGTCTCACAGCTCATTAAGTGCTTCATGCCTCCAAATCCGAACCCAGGAAAACTCTAGCCACTCTGTTCTGCGTCCCAGCATTGCTGGATAAATGCTTGCAGAATAGAGAAGGGAATGCATCACTTCGGGGTTGAGTAATGGATGAGCTTGGCACCAAACGTGCAGTTAATTAATGTGCAATATGCTCTGAGGATGAATCCATTGATTTTTCTGCTTGGTTGGCTAAAATTGCTTCTGTTAATGTTGCACCATTTAAACAAGACACAGGAGGGAGGTGAGGATAATGGTTCTCCTGTAGTTGGTGTTCTGACTTTGATTCACAAGGTTGGTTTTATTATTTAAAAAAAAAAAAAAAAAGCACTTCATGTGTCTGTAACCACTTGTTCCGTCACAGACAAAAAGAAAAAGAACGAGAACAGAGGGGAAGGGGCACATTCTCCATTTATTAGGAGAGCCACAAAATTAGGTTTCTGGACCTCCTCTCCTCCTTACTTACGATCCTCGAGAGTTCCCCACTCCCCTGGTAGCCATCTGAGTGAAGCCTGGTTATTTTTTTGTGTGGTGTTTAGCAAGAAGATGGGGTGGCAGTGGACCTGGGGACAGTGTCCTGGGTTCAAGTTCTGTCTCTGTCCACTCTCAGCTGTACATCTTTGGGTCAGACATTCTTCTCTTTGGCCTTAGTGAACTGGGACTGCTTATCCCCGAGGGCTCTTCCAGCTGAAATGGCCAGGCTTCTGAGATCCCCGGAGCTACTAACTGTGCCACTGCTCGGCAATGACATTCTTCATGACCCACCTTGTCACTCTTGTTGTTTCCTTATGCCATGTTGGCCTCCTGGGTTTGTGCCTTCCTGGGTAGTGGGCAGCTTCCCCTCTGTGTTTCAGTTGAGCCAGGGTGGATCAGAGACCTGCCGAAGCTCAAGTCCCTCTACCTGAGGATGATGCCCAAGCTGAGGACCCTGGAGGGGGACATTTTCAAGATGACCCCCAACCTGCAGCAGCTGGATTGTCAAGACTCCCCAGCACTTACTTCTGTCCACACACACATCTTTCAAGATACTCCTCGTCTGCAGGTCCTTCTGTTCCAGAAGTAAGTGTTTCTGAGGCACGTCTTAATCGCATGACTGATTTCGGCCCATTACACTGTGTTGAATTTTATAGAACAAACCAGAACTTAATTTTTCTCCCACTGCTCCTCCGGTCCTCTCTGGGGCTTTGTTATTCCTCACCTTCTGGGTGATTTCTTGGGAAGATTCCCAGATAGTCCAGAGTAATATTAAAACTCCTATGCATTTAAAGTTTCTTTTAAGCTCAGCTTGAGAAAATTTGCAGTGGGAAGAAAGGATGAGGACCTCAGCTCTTCTCTCTGTGTGGATTCACCTCCTTCCCCACATGTTATGCAAGTTCAATCCCTTCCAGGGTTTGAGCAGGTCTAGGGATGAAAATATTGTTATTGTTAGAGAATCCCTGGGAAGTCTAGGGGCATGTCTTGTTTGTCCTGTTTTACATAATGCAGCCACTGTAGATGGAATTATTCTTCCAAAAGGGTGAACAGTTGTTCAAAGCAAAGATAGAATGATTCACTCATTCTTTCCTTCATTCCATAAATAGCTATCGAGCACACAATGTTGTGAGGGAAAATGCCTAATATCTCTGGCTCAGACTCCTTCTTTAAGCTTGAGAAAGAAAGAGAGAGAGAGAGAAAGAAAGAAGGAAAGAAAGAAAGAAAGAAAACTCAAGAGCTGTGTAAAGTGCCAGAATACAAACATCTCAAAGTTTCTTCGTCTATAAAACAGATACAACAATAGGACTTCACTTTGGGGCTTCGTGAGGGAAAAACAATATGGTACATACAGAGCACTTAGCTCCAGTCCTGGTATATGATTTGCGTCCTATAAAATTAGTAAAGGTGATGGTGGTGGCGATGACAGTGATGGCGATTGATGTTGTCCAATGGCGATGATGTTGGTAATGGTGGTGAATTGGAAATAGTGATGGTAATAGTGATGATGATGGTGACAGTGATCATGTTAATGATGAGGATAGTGACAATTGTGTGACATACCAGTGGTGGTGAGGATGCTGATGGTGACGGTGATGATGGTGATATTAGTAAAGGTTATCATGGTGATGGCGATGTTGACAGCATGGCTCCTGCTTTCAGGGAGCTCACAGTTCAGTATAGGCAGCAGACATTTGCAAGTCATCACAATGCATTGTGATCGGGAGCAGAGACAGGTGACACGTGCTGTTATAAGGCAAGTGGGAGTAATGATCTGTCAGACTGGATCAGAGAGGCTTCTTCAGGAAAAATGTGATTGATCCTTATCTCTAAAGGGGAGTCCAAGCTGACCAGGTAAATGCTAGAGGAGAAAGGCTCTTCAGACCCAAGAACAGCTAGCATTCCAGGTTTACAAGTGGTGACCACTTCCTGTCATCCCTCCATTTGTCAATCCCTTGCCACTGGGCTGTCCATGTCAGCTGCCAAGTCCAGAGGACACTTCTCTGCCTATTGAGTTCATTGTTTTTCTTCTCCCTCTTGACAATGTGTTTCTCCTTGGCCTCAGAATGTTGCCCTGTTGCCTCTCCTGCTTAAGAAGGCCTTCTTATGTTCCTTGCCTATTTCCACTTCTGAGTTTTTTGTGGCTCATTTCTCAGCCTCCATGCCTACTCCAGCGCCATCCCAACCCCCCAAGCCTGATGCTTCCTCCTCCATCCCTGTGCCAAGGATGCCCATTGGGTATCTCCATCTGAGGCTTCTGATGGGCCCCAGACTCATGTATCTAACTGCCTGCTGGATACTGAAAACCTATAACACATCCGGTGGAAATGTTCAGTAGTAATAATAATGTGAACCTCTTGTTCTGTGCCAGGCATTGTTCTAAGCACATATTGCACATATTAAAGCATTTACCCTTGTAGCCATCCAGTGGAGGAGGATTCAGTCATTATTCCCATTTCACAGATGAGAAAACTGAGATACAGAGATGTGAAGTAATTAGCCCCAGTTCACACAGCTGGTAAGTAGTAGAGTCGGAATTTGAGCCCAGGCAGTTTGGCTCCACATCTGATACCTTAACTGCAACGCTGCATCAGTCTGAAGCTTGAAGGAGGGGTCTGAGCCAGAGATAATAATTTGGGAGCATAAAGATGATATTTGAAGTCAAAGAAATTCATGAGATCCCCAAGGAGAGGGTATAGAGAGAGACCCAGAACTGAGCCTGGAAGATCCCTAACTTTTAAAGTCAGGAAGAGGAAGAATCAGGAAAGGAGACCAAGAACATGTGACCAGTGGAGTAATAGAAAACCCAGGAGGGTGTGATGTCCTGGAGGCCAAGAGAAGAGAGTGTTTCAGGAGGGAGGGGATGGTTGGCAGAACCGAATGCCATCAGGAGGCCTAGCCAGCTGAGGACAGGGTGACTGTGAAATTTGGCAACATGTGGAACATGGTGAAATTCGTTCCCAACAGAGCCAGGTGGGAGAGGTTGCAGAGCCGCTGCAGGTGCAGATGGCCCTCCAGTCTGGCTCCCCCGTCCCCAGGTCCAGTCTCAGTCCCATCACTGACAGCTCCCCTGCCAGCCCCTTCCCATCTACCCTTTAGAGCAACTCTAGGTCAAGTCCACTTCATTTCCTACCCAACTTACTGCCTTCTAATCAATGTCTGCATCTTCGGGGCCCCCCTTTAACATAGGGTTGTCTTATCCTCATTTATGTCATGACCCTTTTGGCAGTCTGGTGAAGCCTGGGGTCCACTCTTCTCAAGAGAGCGAGTGTGTGTGTGTGTGTGTGTGTGTGTGTGTGTTTGCGTGTGCTCACTTCTTTAACACCTTAAATAACAGAATCTACCAGTAAGTCTAATAACTTCCATAATTTTAATGATTGAAAATGACATGGAACTACTGGAAAGTGATATGGAAATGTCTGTGATTTCTATTAGTGATTCTCCAAGAGAGATTATTTAGGAGAGCAAATGGAGACTTCTTCCACACTAGGGCCCCGTCAGTTCAGAAGTGGCCAATATCCAAATGTGGCCATGTGTCAGGACACCATCCAGGCCCTCTCCTTCGTCAGCATGTGGGTGGCAGTGCAACTTGTCTTTATCACGTGCAGGGGGCAGGGGGTGGCAGAAAGAACCACCTGCGGGAATTGCACCTTTCACCCCGCGTCATTATCCTTATCTGTAAAATGAGTAAATACTGCCTCCCTCACTGAACTGTCATAATGATCTCAATGAGATAATGTATGTAAAATACCGAGCTATGTTACTTGCTAAAAAAAAAAAAAGTAATCCTCTTCCTCTCCCACTCCCTTTGCACAACAAAATGCTAATTAAACTCATCCTAAGGTTTCCGCTCTAACTGTGTGAAATCTGCTAAAACAAGCATGCACACATATATACACTTGCATATGTGGGTATGGCTTAAGTTTTAATATAAATGACACTCATGCGTATCTGGTATTTTAGAGGTAACAACTGTCACCTCCCCACGGGCTAGAAGCGATAGAGCAGATCTGGGTGGTATGTCCTCCCTCGCCCAAAACATCAGCCTCTCCCCCAGTGCTGTAGCGGCAGGCAGGTTCCCATGCTTTGGTCGGAAGAGCCTTGAAGGTAAAGCACAGCTCCTGTTGCGTGCGATGAATTCTAACTGAGTATACGTAAAGGAGGCAAAATCTGGGAGGGCCAGGAGATTCAGGGAGTGGAGAGAGTTGTGGCCAAACACTCTGTGGGTCTCTAGGGAAGAAAGAGAAAGGAGCCGGGAGCGGAGCTGCCATTGCTAGGTGTGGCAGACCATTTGCAAACACGGCTGTAGTAATTCCTCCCCTCCTTGTGCATACACCCCTTTGCAATATGATTGCAGCTCCTCTCATATTTCAAGGAGTCTGATTCTACACGTCTTGAAGCTGGGCTTGGCCATGTGACTTGCTTAGGCCGGTAGGACATTAGCAAATGTGATGTCAGCAGAAACTAGAAGGCAGCTGAGCACTGGGGCAAGCCCATGGGGACCCTTCCACTACCATGTGAACAAGCCCAGCCAGCCTCCTGGGCGATGAGAGACACGTGGACAGAGGTCCCAGCACACCCAGTTGAGCATCCGTATACGTGAGGCCACCCTAGATCATCTGGCCCTGGCTGAGCTGGCCCAGACCACAAGAACCATTGAGCCAACTCACAAAATTGTGTAAAAGAATAAACATTTATTGTTTTAAGCTACTAAGTTTTGGGGATATTCCCTAGCAAGAGCTAATTGTTGCACTTAAGCAAGACATCTTCCAAAGGACTGGCACGGAGTGCCATCAGCCACAGTCCAACTGCAGCAGTATATATATGTTCAATAGTGTTCTCATGAAGACTTTGTCATTTCTCATCACTGATCTATCATAACAATATCTACTTTTGTGTATAGATTTACATTTATAAACACTCATCACAGACTCATTTTGATATAACCATTGGACGTGGGAATATTGTCCCCGTTTGATATGAGGATGACATTGCCTGAGTTAGGTTGATATCTCTGTTTTATAGATGACAAAAAATGAAATCCGAGGTCATTAAGGGTTTTGTCCCAAGCGACATCCTCTAACCCCTATCAGAATGGTTTTCCCATGACACTACCATGCTACTCTGGGAATATTTTTGACCCGATTGTAAAAGCCTGACTTCATTGATTTTTTTGTGTATTTCAGCTGTAACTTGAGTTCTTTCCCTCCTTGGACTCTGGCTTCCTCCCAGATCCTATCCATCGACCTGTCTGGCAACCCCCTCATTTGTAGCTGTGAGTTGTCCTGGCTGCTCATGGACACAAACAGAACTGTCCTAAACAGGTAATACGTTCACAAAGCAGATGGCTGAGGAGTGAGTGTTGGCCTTTAGGAGGTGAAGTTCTCCAGGTTACGTCTTGCTCACGTGACCGTGCTGGGCACCTTGGCAGAGTTGGGCAGGGTGGCTCAACCCCATGTACTTACACTCTGGAACCCAGGCAATGGAGGCCCTGGCTCCATTCCAGCCAGCCAGAAGGGCAGAGAGCATGGAGGGGCAGAATGGGAGTTTTTTAATGGGCCAGGTGGGGAGGTGGTGCCCCTCACTTCCACTCACATTCATTGGCCAAGAGTCAGTCAACAGGCCATGCCTACCTGCAAGGGATGCTGGGAAATGTAGTCTAGCTGTGTGTCCAGTAGGAAGAGGAAGTGAGCTAAGTGGACAGTCGGCTAGCTTGTCTTTGCCAAAGCAGCTGCTATCATTGCCCTGTTTTACAGGTAAGGGGAATGGAAGTGAGGTGCTTGCTTAAATTCATGCATCCATTGGATGGAGGAGGCAGGGTCTATCTTCTATCTTCCTCCAAAACTGTGCTGTTAACCAATGGGCCCCACTGAATCCGCACGATGAAGCCTGACCTCCTGCTCCTGGGTCGTTCAGTCCCAGGCCAGTGGGCTTACAGGGTTCTCATGGGACAGGAAGAAAAGAATTCCTAGAAAGGCTGTTGGCTAGAAGAACTGTTTTTGCAGTAGGGACATCCAGGCTGGCCACCAGAGGAGGATGGGGGTTGGGGGACTGGGGATACTGGTTCTGAGCATTCTCAAACCAGCTTCACCAGCCAACTACCTCTCAGGGAGAGACAACCCCCTCCCCATCCTGCAGGATTCTTTTCTCACCTTCCACCCAAGCCCAGCTGTGAAGTTGGGCTCAGTCTCCTGCCCTCCCTGATGCCTCCAAACACACGCACTCAGACCCTTAGCAGTCAAGGGCCTGTCTCCCTCTCACATGAATGAA
>RJWJ010003747.1:0-71692 GCA_004363605.1 Indri indri | reverse complement strand
TGGGTTTAGGCTCTGCCATCTGCTAGCCACGGTACCCTGGGGCAGGTAGCTCCTCTTTCTGAACTTCCGTTTCCTTATCTGCCCAGTAAGAGTCATGACGGGAGCCTCGTTCAAAAGTTTCCCCCAGAGTCAGTGAGGTGATGTGTGTGGAGCGGCAGGAACGTGTTCACACGGCTTGGCAAGAGGCCACCCGTGCACTGAGGATTCAAAGCCCAGCACAGAAGCATCCCTGAAGCCAGATCTTCTAACCTGTTGGCTTCCCCTCTAGGGCAGCAGACACCGTGTGTGCACCCGCTGCGGGCTCCAGCGGCCCCTTCTCAGCGCCGCTTTCACTCTCCCAGCTGCCTGCTGTGTGCCAGTGGGACCAAAGCACCACCCTCCTTGCTTCAAACCCATCCTCCTCGGACCGCTGGGCCTATGCACCGACTGCACGGGGGCCGTCCACCCCGCCGAGCACAGCCGCCTCCACTCGGCCTGCAGGAGGCCAACAGAGTGTCACCGAGGCCCCCTCTCTAGGTGTGGACTCCCTCACACAAGCTGCATGGCCGCCCAGCGATGCCGGGGAGGGGACTGCCCCCTCCACTGTCAACTCTACAGCGGGACGCAGCAACTCCAGCGTTCCACCCAGGGCTGCCAGCACAGCCGGGACCGAGCACCGAGGAGAACACGCTGCCAGGCTCGTCCTGGAGCCTAATGTCTCAGCCGCCTCCACGCCATTGGCCCGCAAACGCCCAGGCCCCTTCCCTACCTCGTGGAACGGCGTGAGCACACCCCAGCCCGACCAGAGGACGCGGACCGCCCCTCAGGCTCCCCACCCGAGTCCTTCCGGGGTAGGGATTCCCATCCTCTTGTTAGACGACTACAGTGAGGAGGAGGAGGGGACCAAGGAGGCGGTGGCAGCGCCTCTCCCTGATGTCCCTTGTGATTACCACCCCTGCAAGCACCTCCAGACCCCGTGCGCGGAGCTGCAGAGGCGCTCGCGGTGCCTGTGCCCCGGCCTCAGCGGGGAGGACACCATCCCAGACCCTCCCAGGCTGCAGGGGGTGTCGGAGACGACCGACACGTCGGCGCTGGTCCACTGGTGTGCCCCCAACTCGGTGGTGCACGGGTACCAGATCCGCTACTCGGCAGAGGGCCGGGCGGAGAACCAGTCGGTGGTGGGCATCTACGCCACCGCCCGGCAGCACACCTTGTACGGGCTGTCGCCGGGCACCACGTACCGCGTGTGCGTGCTGGCGGCCAACAGGGCGGGCCTGAGCCAGCCGCGGGCCTCGGGCTGGAGGAGGGCGTGCGCCGCCTTCACCACCAAGCCCAGCTTCGTGCTGGTCCTCGCGGGGCTGTGCGCCGCCCTCGGCCTGCTGCTCGTCAGCACCCTGGTGCTGTCCGCGTGTCTCTGCAGGCGGGCCCGGGCGCCACACCGGCAGCGCTACGACACGCACCTGGTGGCGTACAAAAACCCGGCCTTTGACCACCCGCTGGCGACCTAGACCTTCAGTTAGCCGGTTTCCCCTGCTCGAATTGAACTCTAAGTGCAGGAAAGAAGATACAGAGGGTCAAAAACAGCCCCGTCAGCTCTAGTGTTTCTAACTCCCACGAAGCCAGCACGCCTCAGGCACACAGGGCTTGCCACATTGAGTTTCTCAGTCCAAGGAAGAGCTTCCTTCCCTTCCTTCCACTTTACTCTGTTCCCAGAAACCTAATGATCATGGCCAGACCACTTCCGTGTGTGTGGAACACGAATTCCTGTGTGTTGTTTCATTTGGGCGTTCCAGCAGTTAGTGCCCCTCGGTATCCAGTAGAATAGTGTATGGAAGTGGGAAGGGATAAAACAGAAAAATCGCATAACCCAGCCTCTTCCGCGTATTAGAGGTGACACCCTCAGGTCTTTCCAGCAGAAGTTCTTTCATGGTCAAGCTCTGGCTAAGGCATAATGAGCTATGTTATTCAAGGAATCAATTCCAGTGGATTCCTGGAACTGGGGGCGAGGGGAAGAGCTATGGGTTGTTTCCTAAGGCCTTCTGGGTTTATTAGGTACATTTCAGAGTATGGCCAAAAAAAAAAAAATGTACTTCCAGCTTTACAGTTAAAACTGTAGTTTTCTAGGAATATTTGTAAAACACAGGAAAAGGCTGTCCTTTTAAAAGTCAGTGTTAACTGCATTACACCTGAGACTAAGTAGACAAATGAACTATGAATTATTTTTTTAGGAAGCATAATAACCTTACTTTGAGGAACTTTTTTTTAAATTAGAAGAAACGGACAAAAGAGAACCTCAAGGCTCTGGCTAAAAGCCAAAGCATTTCTTTGCTCCCAACTGATCAAACAATACCTTAATAATTTGTATCTTAGTGTGGGACGTGTCTACTATACCCTTTTCAATTTTATACAAACAGGGAAAAAGGTGATTCTATGAAATTATAATTGAGGCCCTATTTCTAGATTTTAATTTTCTATATGAGCGTTTGTTAATTTCCTGTAGCTGCAGTAACACATTACCACAAACTGATAAAACTGGCTTGAAATAACAAATTTATTTTTCTTACAGTTCAGGCCAGAAATCCAAATTCAAGGTATCAGCAGGATTGATTCCTCCTGGAGGCACCGAGGGAGAATTGTTCCATGCCTGTCTCCTAGCTGCTGATGGTTGGTGGAAATCCTTGGTGTTCCCTGGCTTATAGACATCAATCTATGCCTCCATCATCTCATGGCATTCTGTGTCTGTGTTCAAATTTACTTTTTCTTACAAGGAAACTAGTCATTGGATTAAGGCCCACTGTAATCCAATATGGTCTCATCCTAACTTCATTTCATCTGCAAAGACTCTATTTCCAAATAAGGTCATATGCACAGGTACTAGGTGTCAGAACTCGAACATACCTTTCTCGAAGGACACAGTTCAATCCACAACAGCATTTAATTCTGCTGTCAGGAAAAAGAATCACGTTTGAACCCCATGTATCTTTTGTTTCCAAACCATGTTGCTGAAACTGAGCATATCCCAAGTTTGACCCGAATAAACAAATTGCTCCTAATCTTTCTAGGTGTTTGAAGTTTCAAAAGAGCATCCCAAAATTTTAAGGTGGATCCCTAGTTTCATCACAAATGTAACCAACTAAGTGATTTTAAAAATCTCCACCAGTTCCTGCTTAAAAATTGCAAAGCCAGCCAGGTATGGTGACATGTCCCCATAGTCCCAGCTATTCGGGAGGCTGAGACAAGAGGATGGATTGAGCCCAGAAATTTGAGAGACCAGCCTGGGTAACATAGCAAAGCTGCCTCAAAAAAAAAAAAAAAAAAAACCCAAAAAAACAAAAAAATCCAAAGCAAAAGCCAAAAATATGACTGAAGTTCTCAGATGTATGGTCAAATGATCCCAATGCTTTTTTTTTTTTAGCCTGCTATCAAGTCTATTTTGTGGAGACACTGAAATACATTTTCATCATGTTTTGAGTCTGTATGCATAGAATATACTTGAAGATGCCTAATACAAATCCAATGTTTCATAAACTGGCAAAATTTGTGTGTTTTATAATTCAGTATCCAAAAAGCTGGGTAGATTTGGAACATTTTTCTAAGGGTTGAAGTGGAAAAAGTATATTAACCAGAGCCAGATTAAGACCTTAACAGTAAAGATTATGAGTCCAACCCATAATCACTCCAATGGTATCAACACGAAATCACAAACAAGCATAATAAAGTGCAGAGTTCTAATTTTCCCCATAGCTACCTCAAGTCCTCCCTTCTTTAACCATTTTTGTGTGCTTACTTCATTAATGCCAAGACTTGCTTACTGGGCCTCTTCAGTGGTTCTACAGTGGGACTAACCTCCAGCCTTACCGCCTCCTGGCTATGAAACTGTAGGGAGGCTCCAAAGGGCTAGAACAGCCAGCCACACAGACCCCTTCTCCTCCCCCTAACCCTCACCATCTGATTCAGTGGCAGTGTCCCTGGCTGCAGGCTTCAGTATGCTCCAAACCAAGAGTGGCTCAGCTGCTAGTCTGCGAACAAGGAAGCCAGGAAGCCATCAGCAAGCCACAGAGGGGCACAGTGATGCAGAATGCTGTTGCCAAGAGGCATGAGTTTTTCTTATAACTTCTCATTTTAACACAGCTCAGGAGGTTGTGATTGGATAATTTCACTGTATGAGTCCATATTACACTTGGGTTAAAATCAGGGACACTGGGCAGCAATAGGCCTCTACTGTTCAGAGAAAGCAACCAGCACTCCACACTGTCTTCCCGGGGGCATCCCCCTCCTGATATCCCCCATTGTCTCAAACATCATGGCGTAGTGAGAATGTCTTTTAAACTAGATGGTCCCAAACCAATGATTTTTATAATGTAAGTGAATCAGTAAATGTAAGCAAAAGCAGAAGATAAGTATGCTTCATGGAACAACCCAAGTTAAAAGTACAATTTTTTTCCAGCTCTTTTATTCCTTAACTTCTTAACAAAAAAAGATTCCCCAAAGTTTAAAAAAACTTTTGAAAAATATACAGCTTCATATTATTTACACAATATATGAGTACAGGTTCCAATATCAAACAAACATTGCTACGTTAGAAACAGAGGGACGGCATGATGTAACTCACTGCCTTTTAGCTGCAAAGGCTAATGGACATGTTCTCATATTTCAACTACCTTTGTTACTTGTTATCCTGATACATAAACTATTAGGCACCTGAGAGGCTGGAAGACTACTGGACATGAATTTCAACACCTTCTATTTTGTTTGATCTTACTATTTTCAAAATTTACTGCATTTTAAATCCCTTTACAACTTTACTTCATCCAGTTAAGCTAACTCCATTTTCATTACTCTAAATGATCAAATGTTAACCACATGAACTGTTACTGTATGCATAGATCTAAAAATCAAACATAAAAATGTATAGCCAAGTTGTGTAGGATAGATGTTTAAACCCAGGAAATTCCTTAGTGCTTTGGGAGCAGTTTAAATTCTATTTAAGAGAGGTGTCAATTCTTCAGTTTCCAGGCTCTGGAGTACATTTTTAAAAACCATATAAAAATGGCTGACAATAATTAGAATAACTGATCTCTTATGTATTAATCAAGAAACCTAACATTAAAAATTCTAAATTATAGTTTTATTTGTATTTAAAAATACACTGAAAATTCTGCATATGCCCATGATCACATGATCAAGCTTATTTTCAATGCACATTACTTAAATTTCGATGACATGGTTTGTTCTGACAAGTCCTTTTCCAAGCTGAACACCAAAATTGGGCAACTCCTGTAGATTTCCACGGGCCCTGCTGCCGATGATGTATACTGCTTCCTTGCTAATGGTGATGGATGACTTTCATCAGCCTTTTATCACCTGAACAGTTTTCCGACCATAATGATAATAACTATAAGCTGATGCAGCTGTGGTGAAAGCTGTAAGACACCTTTCATGGAAGGAGAGAAAGAAAATTCAGTTGTCAAGTCTAAAACATAGTAACACTGAGAATCACAATGAATACATGTAAAAGATCTATTTAAAAAGTACAAAGGCTGAGTGGAGTAATTTTTTTTAACTACAAGAATCTAAATACATTGCTTTTCTTTAAGACCTCACTGGAATGAGTAATGTCAAACAACAGTCTTCTACGTGTCTTACGTTCTCATTTTATTCTTACTGCAACCTCAACCCACAGATGAGGAAATGGAAAACCCTGAAGACTTGCTCGGGCCTGTGACAGAACTATGTCTGAGCCTGGCCTGGTTTCACCTCTAAAGCCCATGTTTCTCTTTCCACGGCTCCATGCTGCTTACAGCATTAGATTCTATTTCCTGCAGGTTTTGAGAATTTTAAGGATATCTGAGTCATTTTAAATAAATTTCAGCTTTCTGTACCAGTTTTTTCTTAACCAGATTCTCCTGGAAATGACAGGGGTGGTATCCATGGCATGCTGAATGCTTACAGCACCCACACACTTCTGCTTCCACCAGGTGAGACAGAATCATCTAGATTCATTTTTGTTTGATCCCAAACCTGTTCATGCCAGCTGGATATTCTAAATTCATACATAAACCAATGAAACATATGTGTAAGAACAATTGCTGTTTCTGAGAACTACTAGGCTGGATGTTTTAGAAAGACTTAATAGTAGGCAGGATGATCATGAAAACATGATCATGAAAAAAATGGTAAAAATCTAGCTACTACACTCAGATTGCTCTGCAAATGTCTTAAATTCTTGCATCACGTTAAAAAAGTAAAAAATGAAAATCAGAGAGGATGTAGTTTATTCAAGAAAGAAAAAAACTCCCATTGATGAATCTATACTTAAAAAAGCCTTTGGCCGGGCGCGGTGGCTCACGCCTGTAATCCTAGCACTCTGGGAGGCCGAGGCGGGCAGATTGTTTGCGCTCAGGAGTGCAAAACCAGCCTGAGCAAGAGTGAGACCCCGTCTCTACTAAAAATAGAAAGAAATTAATCGGACAACTAAAAATATATAGAAAAAATTAGCCAGGCATGGTGGCGCATGCCTGTAGTCCCAGCTACTCGGGAGGCTGAGGCAGAAGGATCGCTTGAGCCCAGGAGTTTGAGGTTGCTGTGAGCTAGGCTGACGCCATGGCACTCACTCTAGCCCGGGCAAAAGAGTGAGACTCTGTCTCAAAAAAAAAAAAAAAAAAAAAGCCTTCATCCTATATTGGAAGGTACAGGATGAATCAGAATGAATGTACACTTTTAAGTTTTAGATTAAAATAAGAAGTTTAGGCTGGGTGCGGTGGCTCACGCCTATAATCCCAGCACTTTGGGAGGCAGAGAAGGAGGATCACTTAAGGCCAGTAGTTCAAGACCAGCCTGGGCAACATAATGAGACCCTGTCTCTACAAAAATGAAAAAAAAAAAAAAAATTAGCAGGTGAGGTGGCACATGCCTATAGTCCCAGCTACTTGGGAGGCTGAGGCAGGAGGATCGCTTGAGCCCAGAAATTTGAGGTTATAGTGAGCTATGACTGGGCCACTGCACTCCAATCTGGGTGACACAGTGAGACCCTATCTCTAAAAAGAAAAAAGTTTAGAGTATGTATCTCTTTTAAAGATTCTTTGGCTTAACTGACCAATGATTTTCTGGCCCAGACCACATCAAGCTAGAAAGTTCTAATTTTAGAGTTAAAAGTGTGCTAAAATATAATACTTCAATATCAATGTGGTACACTTTGAACTCTGAAAGCTTGAATCTGACTCATTTTCAAGACTATAAATAAGCAATTATGATAATAAAATTCAAACTCCTTTCTTCAGTTTTCCCACTATACCCCTTTTCAACAGGATGAACTCATTTTCCTCCACCCCACTCTGCTACACCCTGACTTTGCTGATACCTGATGGCCTCCCTTCAGTCTCTTCCTACACAAAATTCACCTATACCTTGTGGCTCAAATGCCCCTTCTTCCCTGAAACTTTCCCTCTTCTTCCTACCTGGAAGTATCTTTTTCTCCTCTGAAACCACAACACATCATCAGTACTTCTCGTCCCTTTTAATTTGCATGAAAGCTAACTTCTACATCCCATCCTTGATAGTAAGCTTCTTAAGAATGGTAACAATAATAAAATGCAGCCACAGCTTCACCCAGTCAGTGCTCAATAAACACTACAAGAACAAAGTCATTCCAAGGCTGTCACAATAAGTCATTCTGTTGACATTCTCAGAGAGTAATTCTAAATTTGGTTTACCACAGCATCTGAAGATAAATGCTGTCAGCATAATTGAAAACTGGAGCTGCCAAAGAAGCTGCCACCAAGATTAACTGGACTGCTGTGTTTACCTAAAAGGAAAAAAAGGAACAAGTTATAAATGAATAGTGCCAACTGGATCCTATCTCAAGCCTGTGAGACAAAGGCATAGCCCATCCCATCACACTGTAACATGACATACCCTCACCATGCTTGATGTTGACCTACAACACCCCTGCCAAAGACAGGCATTCACAGGTGAGAACACACAGAAGGGTCAACTTCACTAATTGACCCGTCTGTCTGAACAGCTGCCCTTTACAAGTGAGGCCGATGGGGCAATGAGTTAGTTACCTGCTGTCACAGCAGACAACAGAACCAAAGCTGGCACCCACCTTCCCTGGTGCCTCAGCCAACGATCCTCTCACTTGCCTACCTGTCAACCCCCGTGAGGGCAGAAAATTAAAATGCAATCATCTCCATAAAAGAGCCTCTTCTGAAGGAAATGAGTAAGATTCCCTACCCTAAAATACAGCATTAGGGAAAAAAAAGAAAAGAGAACAAGAAATACACTGGAACTGGAACTAGACGAGAACGAGCAATACTCTGTCATCATGAGAAGCCTTCTGTGAAAGAGTCTGTCAAGTATGAAACGGGTGATTTGTGTAGAGAAACATCTCTGTTCTACCATCCATTCTGCAGCCCAAAGACAAAGAGTCTGCTCCCTTTTTAAAACAAAATAATAAATTTTGTCTGGAGGACTTCCCACAAGAACAAGGGTTTGTTTGAGGCATTTGTCCCTGCACCTCTTTAAGCCACTTTCTACATAGTGCCACATATAAAGTTGCTGAACTTGATATAAATACAAGTCACTAAGCCAAAAGAACCTCATGTAAGTAGGTTAAAGTCCACCCTAGGGAGCCTTTGTATAAAAGCAATCACCCCTCTTTTCCAAAGATGATCAGCAGCCCTAATCTGCTAAATTAAATCCCTGTCATTAAAGATGGGACAAAAGAATTGAAAGGGATGGCCTTGTGAAAATAACAGGAAAATACCTAATCCTACAATTTCCCCAGGAACAGTTAAAGATCAATCCTGAGTTCTCTCACTAACAGGTACCCTGCAGGAGGAGTTCTGTTTTGCACAACTTCTGAAGAGCTACATGAACAGAAAAGAGATATAAATCTCTCTTTCAAAATTGTTTTCTGAGAATCTGCTTTTACAAAGTTCCTGAGTAAATAGCAGCAGAAGGAACTGCAGCCTCAACCGCATCTCGAGGATAGAGTCACATCTCCTGTGATAATCGCTTCTCCAAGGAAAGGGAGGAAACCAACTTGTGGACCTTGACATCCTTGCAGTTTTCGTTCCCTACCTGCCGCTGCTTTTGTTATCAACTGGCGGCTGTCACTGTTTTTTTCTCTCTGTCCCCATAAAAGCGGCAGGCCACCTGGCCTCATGCCGGCACTCCCTCTCTCTCTTTGGGATGCCACACCGTCTCCCTGCTCTCTCTCCCCCCTTTCCCTTCTCTCTCGCTCTCTCCCTCTCTCTCTCTCCCTCCTCTAAAAGGATAAAATAAACTTTTTTTACTTTTATATATCTTAATCTCAGCGTGAGAAATCTTTCTTCGCCCGTGCTGTGAGCACCCACTAGCCTTTCCACCCTAACAAGAATGACTTGAGCAAACTTATCAAGGCTCCTGGAAAGACAAATATGGCTTGAGAGGCATTAATAGTATCCTTTTTGTGTGCAAAGATTGGTCTGAAGGCTCAGGAAAACAGAATGGACAACTAAGAGTAGCAGTTGTTCATTAGTCAATAAAACTTTCTCCCATCTCCTTCCACTTAAGGGTGTCAATCTGAAAATCAAAGGACCATAATATACGGTGTTTTCACCACAGGGACGGAGGCAGTGAAACCATGAGGGACCCTACATCATCTCTCTGCATCTCAGTCAAGAAATTCCATTTCAGTTCCCTTCCCCTTTCCTAAACACGGCCCAATTACCTCATTCAGAGCTTAAACACTCAGACCACTAACCCATGGCACAACATACACCAACCATCCAAAGATCCAAAAAGCTCAGACGACAAAGAATTGGGTTAAAGTTGTCTGCCCTACCCCACTATCCCCTATAGTCAGGACATTTAAATTTGTCTCATTTTCAGCTGCTCTTGACTGAGGTTTATATTCATTATAATAAAATTCACAAAGCTATACCTAGAGGCACATGCCAGACAGGGGGACAAAAAAACATAAAATTCACAAAGGAATAACTTAAAAGGATGTTGTGTATCTCTTACCTTGCTGATGAATGTTGGTTTTAACCTGGCAGTAGCATAGCAAGGATTGAAATACTTAGCAAGTGTTCGCTGCCAAAGGACCAAAACAGATAAAGTATTCAATTTATTGTTCAAGTTTAAAACAAACATTTTGCTGTTATATGTAGGTAACAGTTACTGATTACTTACCACTGCCTGGCCCTATGCTAGATAAACCTTTTGTATTTATCTTCTTTATGTTAAATGGGTAGTATCTACATTCTTTATAAATCACACATACATTCAATACATACATACATTCGATACAGAGTGAAAATTGATTTTTTTAAATTTCTAGATTTCTCAATTCCTGTAAAATTCTAAATAGCTATCATGAAGTTTGCTTGATCACATCTTCCTACTAAACTCAAAACTCCCTATCACTATTTTCTTTTATTAATTTTTTAAAAACAAAATGAATAAAGTACTGCTCTACTTTCACTAGACTGGGAGTCAAAAGAGATTATTATGCTATGCTTGTGTGCTCCAATATTTATAGAACCAATGAACAAATATACAAGCAAACCATCCCATGCTCCTATAACTGTAATTTTAAAAACCAATTCTGGACAATCCACAGTAGAGGCTAAATTAGACAACAATATGGCTTGGATCTATGCAAAACACCTCTAACAAAGTTTGCTGCTAGGGATGGAGGCTCGCTGGTCTGGGTTTCACTTTGGCTTAAAACAGAAAGACATCTTTTTAAAATTGACTATTCATGTGTTTACTAAACCACCACCTTACTGGATGATTCAAATAACAACATACTTTTTAAATTCCTGGTAAAGGGATCAAAAAATAATTGCCAAAAATTAATCCCATGACCATAATTACTTTTTTTTCTTTCCCTTAAGTTACATGTAATGCTAAGAGAATATTTTTTGGAAACAAACTCACCGGTGTTGGAAGAGTTCTATATCTGACATAAAAAACAGCAGCAATCAACATTACATCTCTTGAAATTATCATATAAGTAAGTGGAACTGAAAATCAAATATAAAATAATTTTAATTGGGATTCTGAAAATTACTAATAAACATTATGAATACAATAAAACCTCATTCAGCCTTATCACAAACTGGTGTTTTCCATAAATGAAAGTTTCATAATAAACACTGACAGTTTAGGATCCCTAGAGTGAACCACTGATTTTTATGTTTTTCTTTAACCTGCCCTCGAAGGAAAGTGCAGTGCAGTCTACGTTTGCCTTTCAGAATGTTGATCCTCTCATCTCTTTTTGTTTTTTCTTGCGTATGTTTTAAGCTACGAATCTGCAGTTATCAGTCTCGGCTCTACCCTACTCCATCTCCTCCTTTGTTAATCTTGGCTTTGTGGGTTTGGAAAAAAGATCGCCATGCTCAATAGAATTACATGGAGAGAGATGACAAGGAGGCTGGGAAGGATGTCGGAGGACTCGAGTTCTTCTGGAGTCCTAGGAGCTCTGACTGAATGCTTCTGCACTTTAGACTACTCTCTCAAGAGTCAAATTTGCTGTATGTACACACAAAAATATTTTATTCTTATCCAGCCAGTTCCTACCCAGGCAACTGCTATTTTTCTGCCTGCACAGTCATTCAACGGATTCAGCTCGTCAACAGTTTTCTCATTATTCCTCAGTTTTACAGCATCATCCCCTGACCCAGTGCCAACAGAAGTGTATTTCAGATTCATGCCCGAGGAACCCCTACTCCCTTCTTGAATGAGAGGGCAGAAAACTTGCTTTACTTTATATCCTTCTGCACTGCAGGAAGTTTTAAAACTGTGAATATGTATCTTTTATATGGAAAAAATACGCTTCTGAAAGATTCAAAATTAAAAAAAAAAAAATTTTTAAAAGGGAAAAAAATCCTGAGTTCAAACACTCAGATCAAATTGTTTCCATTACTAAAATAAAAGGATCATGCACATCCCTTCCATAATACTTTCAAACAATTCTTACGAATTACTTGAGGCCGTACTTACGGTCCTCTTCAGTTCTGACATTTCTATTGGCTCTGCAATTTGAAGAAAATCTCACTAATTAATTACAGATTTCAAATTTAAATCTCTGCTGGTCACAGCAATGATGAAAATGTTGATCCTTGGCCTAATCCTTGATGATAACACCATTCCAAAGAGAAAACACTTCTCAATTCAAGTCACGGAATTTTGAACGAACAGAAGATATGCCCACAGGAGCCATGCAAGAAAACAGCGAACCATGATTTTTAGAAGCATTTTTGTACCTATAAAACAAACTTTTCTATTGCAATCATTAGCTGGTAAAATCTAACAACAACCACTCTTTTAAAATGCAGCAAGCCCATGCAAATTAAAACTCACATAAACACAGAGGAACATGCAAGACTGTATCTATGTAAGGATGTAGGTGTACAGAATTCACAGACTATGCTTGGGGCAGTGCATTAGGCTCCAACCTAGCAATTTGTATCTCTGGACTCAGTTTATCATCTGTAATAGTCTGGTGGGGGAAAGGGCTGTTAACAAAATCAAGGGTTCCTAAAACTAACTGCCTACCCAAAAATCACCTCGGGAGAGCTTCCTAAAAGCCCAGATGAAAGCTCCCTGGGTGATTTGCACACACGGCCAGGCTGGGCCTTTCTGCGGAAGGCAGTCTACTCCAACTGACAGTATATGGGCTCCTACTGTGGTTCTCCGGGCAATTTTATCTAGTTCTCTGACTTTTTCTCTGGCCTTCCCTTTTTTCTTCCAGGGCCAAAGCAGCTTTCATTCTGCCTGCTAGACTATGACAGTGTGTTAGTGGTGGATAGCACAGTGTAAAATGTGTCAGGGATTGCTGCACAGTCTTCCTCCCTACCTGCTAACTCCATCTGAAACATAGGCAATATTTGCAACAAGGAGGTACATCATGAGCAAATTTTATTAGAGTTAAAGGGAAATATTTCATAAAATCAACTCATTTTTACATATTAAAAGTGGTCAACATCCATATCATTGGTTTTTGCATTGAAAACAATACATTTAAAGGAATTATTCTAGAAATCGAAACCAGAAATAAGAATTTACCATATGGTAAACCAGAAATGATAGAACGATACAAAAAATGTGGCTAGGTGGTAAATGTGGCAAAACAAATGCCCATAAGCAAGTAGAAATTATCTTAGATTCGCAATCTACATTCTAATAAATATAACAAGTCAAATAATTTTTCATCCTTCTCCCCCTCTCATAAAAAAAAAAGATAAGCAGAATGATTTATTATTCAAGCTAAGGAAGAAAGCAAATTTCTTACTCCCAAAGAAACGACGCTGTTAAGATCAAAGTAGATGTGACTTTTCAAAAATACAGTATAGAAGAACATGTGACACTGCATACATGAATTTCTCTACTTTATAAAACCCTTCTAAAATGAGAGTAAAGGAATGAAAGGATGTAAAGTCACAAAGAGAATGAGTAGAAAAGACAAATTTCAAAGTTTAAACTAAGTTTAACAGTAATAGGGAGGGAGAGCCGAAACCCAAGTCCTTCAGGAAGGAACGCTCACAAGCGCCAGGCCAGCGCAGCGCCAGGGGAACCCCGAAGGTCCGTGTAAAGAGCAGTTAGGTCCCCAGCCCCTACACCTTCCTAACACCCTTCCACTAGGCCTCTGCAACAGGGCTGCAGGTGCCTGCAGTCAAGAGTGGCTTTTATATTTTTAAATAGTTTGAGGGGAAAAAAATCCAAAGAGTAATATTTTGTGACACATTAAAATTCTATAAATTCAATTTCCAGTGTCTGTAAGTAAAATTTTACTGGAACACATTCACACTCATTAATTTATATACTTTTCATAGCTGCTTTCACACTGCAATAGCAAAGATGAGAAGCTGTGACAGAGATTACACAGCCCACAAAGCCTGACATACCTACTATCTGTCCCTTTACAGAGAAAGTCTGCCGACCCCCACTCTACATGATACTCTCTGAACCCAGGGGCACTGGAGTGCAGTGGGGATTAAGTGAAGGTCTACATACCAAACACTGAGATCCTACAGTAGGTATTGCTCAAGGTAATCATGTTTGACATCAGTAACAAAAAGATAACCTGGAAAATCCCCATAAATTAGCAACAAATTAAGAAATATTTACTAACACAAGAGGTCAAGAATCATAATGGAAATGAGAAAATATTCTATACTGGACAATGACAAAAACACTAATATCAACATAGGAGATGCAGCAAATGCAGGAGATGGCAGAAAGCGATACTTAGGGGAATACATATAGCCTAACATGCATATTTTAGAAAAGCTGATAAACAATGAGTTAAGTATCCATCTATAGCTGCACTGTTCAAACTACACACCAGGCTTTGAAGGCACAGTATATAAAAAAAAAAAATCTCATTATTTTTTTTATGGTTTTAGAGATGGGGTCTTGCTATGTTGCCCAGGCTGGTCTCAAACTCCTGGCCTCAAGTGATCTTCCCACCTCAGCCTGCGATTTACAGGTGCAAAGCACTGTGCCTGGCTCATTAACACTTTTTATTGATTACATGTTGAAACAATATTTTTGATACAATGGATTAAATAAAATATATCATTAAAATTATTTTTACCTATTTCCTCTTATTTTTTTAATATAGCTACTAGAAAATTTTTAACTACACATGTAGTTCCCATTTTATTTCTACTAGACAGAATTGATCTAAAGAATTCAGAAAAAGAACAGCAAACAAAACTCAAAGAAGGCCAGGCATGGTGACTCATGCCTGTAACCACAGTACTTTAGGAGACTGAGTTGGGAGGATCTCTTGAACTCAGGAGTTCAAGGCCAGCCTGGGCAACATAGTGAGACTCTGTCTCTACAAAAAATTTAAAAATTAGCTGGATGTGGTGGCATGCGTCTGCAGTCCTAACTACTCAGAAGGCTAAGGCAGGAGGCACCGCTTGAGTCCAGAAGTTTGAGGTTGCAGTGAGCTATGATGATGCCATTGCACTCCAGCCTGAGTTATGGCAAAGTGAGGCCCTGTCTCCAGAAAAAGGAAAGAAAACCCAAAGTTGGTTCTTTGAAAAGATTTATAAAACTGACAAACCTCTGGCAAGACTGATCCAGAAAAAAAAAGAAAGAAACAAATAGCAACCGAGATGAAAAGGAGGACATTGCTATATACCTTACGGGCATCAAAACATTAATAAAGATATTATAAATACCTTACAATAAGTTTTTATAACGTAGATGAAATGGACAAATGCCTAGAAAAACACCACAGCTTACAAAACGGTCAAAAAACTATTATACCTGAATCGTCCTGTAACAAAGAATATAAATTATTTTAAAACTCTTCCCCAAAGAAAACTCAAGACTTCAACAAATTCAACCAAACATTTAAAGTGGAAAGGGAGAAAAAAGCAGTCTATAACTCATTTTATGAGGCTAGTTATAAATTTGATACTAAAACCTAATAAGAATATTCGGAGAAAAGAATTCCAAGACAATCTTATGAATCTAAATGTGAAATCTTCAATAAAATGTTAGCAAACCAAATCCAGCAATATCTTCATAATATATCATGGCCATGTTGGATCTATACCAGGAATTGCAGGTGGTTTTAGCATTAGAAGACAATAATGTAATTCACCACACTTTAACAGCTTGAAGGGAAAAAAAATGACATAACAATCATAATACACACACAAAAAAAGAGTTTGATAAAATTCAATATCCAATTGTGATAAAAACTCTTAACGAACTCCCAAGAGAAGTGAACTTCTTAACCTGAAAAAGGGTATCTACAAAACCCTACAGGAAACAACATCTTTAAGAAATGTTAGCGAGGTGCAGTGGCTCACACCCCTAATCCCAGCACTTTGGGTGGCCAAGACAGGAGGATTGTTTGAGGCCAGGAGTTTGAGAGACCAGCCTGAGCAACACAGTAAGACCCCTTCTCTAAAAAAAAAAAAAAAAATTTTTTTTAAAGAATTAGCTGGGCATGGTGGCACACACCTGTAGTCCTAGCTATTTGGGAGGCTGAGGCAGGAGGATCACTTGAGCCCAGGTTTTCGAGGCTGCAGTGAGTTATGATCACACCACTGCACTTCAGCCTAGATGACAAAGTGAGACCCTGTCTCTAAAAAATAAAAAAAAAATAAGAATGGCACTGGTGCAAAGACAGGACAAATCAATGGGGAAAAAGGCAGACAACCCAGAAACGGACCTGTGTGTATACTGACATTGTAGCAAGTTTACTGTTCATTAAGAGTGCTGGGGGCTGAGTGTGGTGGCTCACGCTTCTAATCCCAGCACTTTGGGAGGCCAAGGCAGGAGGATTGCTTGAGGCAAGAGTTCAAGACCAGCCTGGACAATACAGCAAGACCCTGTCTCTACAAAAAATTATTCAAAAAATTACCCAGGTGTGGTGGCACCTGTAGCTCTAGTTACTCAGGAGGCTGAGACAGGAGGATCACTTGAGCCCAGGAGTTCGAGGTTGTAGTGAGCTATGATCACACCACTGCACTCCAGCCTGGATGATAGAGCAAGACTTTGTCTCTAAAAATAAATCATCCTGATACAAAAGCCAGGAAAGGACACAACAAAAAGAGAAAACTACAAACAGATATCCCTCATGAATGTAGATGCAAAAATCCTCAACAAAATACTAGCAGAAAGAATCCAACAGCACATCAAAAAAATAATTCACCACAATCAAGTGGGTTTTATCCCAGAGATGCAAAGATGGTTCAATATACAGAGATCAATAAATGTGATTCATCACATAAACAGAATTAAAAACAAAAACCATATGATCATCTCGAGAGACACAGAAAAAGCATTTGATAAAATCCAACACCCCTTCATGATGAAAACTCTTAACAAACTAGACATAGAAGAAACATATCTCAAAATAGTAAAAGTCATATACGACAAACCCACAACCAACATCATACTGAACGGGGAAAAGCTGAGAACAGGAACAAGACAAGGATGCCCACTTTTACCACTTCTATTCAACATGATACTGGAAGCCCTAGGTAGAGCAATCAGGCAAGAGAAAGAAATAAAGGACATCCCAATCAGAACAGAGGACGTCCAACTATCTTTGCTTGCCAATGATATGATCTTTTATCTGGAAAACCCTAAGGACTCCTCCAAAAGACTCCTAGAACTGACAAATAAATACAGTGAAGTCTCAGGTTACAAAATTAATGCACACAAATCAGTACCATTTTTATATACTAATAACAGTCAAGCTGAGAATCAAATCAAGAACTCAGTACCATGTATGATAGCTGCAAAAAATAAAACAAAATACCTAGGAATATATTATACTTAACCAAGGAGGTAAAAGATCTCAACAAGGAGAACTACAAAATACTGACAAGAAATTGATGATGCAAACAAATGGAAAACATCTCATGATCATGGATTGGGAGAATCAACATTGTTAAAATGTCCATTCAGCCCAAAGTGATTTACAGATTAAAAGCAATTCTCATCAAAATGCCAATGTCATTTTTCACAGAATTAGAAAAAAAAATCCTAAATTTCATATGGAATCAAAAAAGAATCCAAATACGCAAAGCAATTCTAAGCCAAAAAAAAAAAGCCCAAATCTGGGCTGGGCACGGTGGCTCACACCTATAATCCTAGCACTTTGGGAAGCTGAGGTGGGAGGATCGCTTGAGGCCAGGAGTTCCAGACTAGCCTGGGCAAAGCAAGACCCTGTCTCTACAAAAAATACAAAAATTAGCTGGGTGTTGTGGTGCACGCCTGTAGTCCCAGCTACTTAGGAAGCTGAGACAGGAGAATCACTTGAGCCCAGGAATTTGAGGCTGTTGTGACCTAGGCTGACGCCATGACACTCTAGCCCAGGTGACAGAGCGAGACTCTGTCTCAAAAAAAAAAACAAACCAACAAATGTTGGTGCAGATGTAGCCAAAGGGAACATTTATATGCTGTTGGTGGGAATGTAAATTAGTATAACCTCTATGGAAAACAGTATAGAGATTCCCCAAAGAACTAAAAGTAGACCTACCATTCAATCCAGCAATACGACTGCTGGGTACCTACTCAAAGGAAAAAAAAAAGACATTCTATAAAAAAGACACCTGCACCTCAAATAATTTCTGTGTTTAATAGGGAAATGACCCAAACTTTGTAAAACAAAACATAATAAAATGTAACATTCAAAATGAGAGATATGAAAACATACACACAAAGATCATTTGCATTTTGAATATCACCAGAATGCACTATAGGATTTTTCCTAAAAATTCCTTACAGTCATTAGAATGAGAATACCACTGTCCCTTCAAGCCCCCACCCCCAACTATATATATACTTCGATTCCAACTTTCAAAAAAGCATACAAATGTAAACATTAGTCCAATTTATTTTTTAATGTGGCATGAAAGCTTAGAAGGCTAACAGTAAAAAAGAAAAGGAATTTCCAGCTTGATAAGATTACATTGGACCAAAACACCACTACACTCCTTCCTATCAACTGTCAATAATAACATGATACTGAAGGACCACACGGCAGCTTCTTTGTTCTCAGATCTGATTTCTAACCCCGGTGGGGCGGGGGGTGGGGGGAACAGTTTAATCTGGACCAAGGAAGAAAAACTGATTAAGAAATACAACTGAAGAAGAAAATGAACAACCAGAAAAGCACATGCAAAATACAAAGCAAAAGATCACAAAATTGTGTTAGAAAAAGTATTCAGATAATATACAAACTATATGTATGATTTGAATATTGAATAATAGGGTCTAAATAATAATAATGATGTGACGTTTTATAGACATCTTCAGGATTTCAGAGTTTTCATTTATTATGACTAAACTATATTTAATAAAGGTAATAACAGACTTAGGAAAACTTTAAATTGCTTTCAAAAAGTGAGGCACTGACAATATATAACATAGCCCCCCAAAATCCTAGAGTAATATGAATAGGCACTGTGAAATATTTGTTCAATTTTAATATTAAACAATATTACTAAGAAAACCACTAATTCTATTAATGTAACTCGGACACAAACTCTAAAAGAAACAAAGATGTTGGCAATCAAAACAGTTCAATAGTTTAAAATTAGGGAAACAGTTTAAAGTTGAAAAATATATTTTTGGAACAAAATTTATTTGTCTCTCAAGAGAAGTCCTAAACTGACTAACGTCATTCTTCCCTGTGCTATTTAAAAGCACGCATGACGGCGCTCTTACCTGGAATAAGGTCTGCATAGGTCAAGCTAACATATAAGATACTGATAAGTATTTTATCAGCAAGTGGATCGAGAGCACTTCCCAAAGCTGATTTTTGACTGGCCCAGTTTCGAGCAATAAATCCATCCAACTGAAAATAGAAGTTGTTTGTTTTTTTATAAATGTCATAATAGGAACAGAGTAGATATCTTGAAGCTTAAGAGGTACCAGAATAACAACTACACTTTCATAAAATGTTAACAAAATCTCTTCTGTTTCTTACCCCCAAAACATTCTCATTCTTTTCACTGGCATACATTTAGCTTTTAAATTAGCAACTAGTCTGAAAATAATTTCACATTTCTACAAAATTTTTTTCCTCAAGGCTTTCCAGTTATTTTTCAATATTTTTACAATGCCCCTTTGTAGGATGAACCTAGACACATATTTAGAGATGAAAAGAAGCCAAACAAAACTCACAGAAAGCATGACTGACAGAGCCTGCACCAGGAGCCCTGTCTTTTGAGCCTTACACTATTTTCACAACAGCTAAAATAGCTGCTTTTACTTGCAAGGACTACTCTTTAACTGTGAGACACTAAACTTTACAACTCCTACCTACATTTCCATGATATGATCCAACTCTCTGTTACAACTTACCATTTTTCTATTTTTCAACTTACTTTGTTCAATACCACCATTAATTCCATATTCTGAGTGTATCTACATTACCTATATTTGAATAAAAAACTCAATCCTCTGTATCTGGCTTAGTTAAAATTCTCATACTTAAATTACTTATTTTTATTATTTATAGGAAACAAATTATATTTTAAATCAGAGGTCACAACTTATTGCTAGTGGGCCAAATAGGGCCTTCAGGCTGGTTTTGTTTGATCTGCCAGAATTTTTAAAAATTATAATTAGTTACCAACATTTAAATATTCAAAATCTTCCCATAAAAATCCAGATCTCCAGCCTAACTTGAGAAAGGGAGAGATCTGGCCACCCTGGGACCACAAAATAGACTGAAACCAAATATCACCAATTCACAATTAAACAAGGCAGATATTTTCTGGTTTATCCAAGTCCCTAACTCGCTTTTACCCATTTTATTTAACTTCAAGCTTCAATAAATGTATGTATTTTCTATTCCTGTTTTCTAAGGAAAAGATAAAATTAATTTAGATGTAATTAAACACGGTACATTTTAAAGGATAGATAAGTTGTCCATATTCCAATGAGCTGGGGGAGACAGCAGCAATAAACAGTGGTCTTTATAGCAAAACAGAACTGGTTCAAGTCCTGGCTCTGCCACTTACTAGCTGCGTGACCCTGGGCAAGTTATTTGGCCTCTTAAAGCCCAAGTTTCCTCATCTGTAAAACAGAGATAACATCACCTACCTCAAAGGGTTATTTGTCTTCAGCACATAATGTGATTAATACTTGTTCAGTGCTCAGCACTTAGTAAATCCTCAAAAAAAGCAGTTACTAGCTGTTACTATTGCAACTGAAAGACTCTATTTTCTTTTTATGTATACTAACAGAATAGGGGGAGCTGGGACCTTGGAAGATCAGGTTTAATTCAGTTTCTAATCTCAGGGAACTTGACCTCCACTTTCTTTTTTTACCATCATCACCCTCTCATCCTCACTATTCCTCTAACCCACATTAGATTCCAAGGTCATCAACATCATCATTCCTTTGCAAACATCTATAACTCCCTCACTCCACTCTCCTTCAACACTGCTTAAAAACAACTATCCATGTACTCCAGGCCTGCACCCAAGTAGCTGAACACTACTTAAGAAAAACACATTAGTGGGCTGACTGGTCTCATTTCAAATTGGTGGCCGCAAATCTCCCGTGGGCACTCAATGCTTCCTGGCAATCCTATACCTACCTACTGCATTTATCTTCTCTTTTCACACTGTCTGCTCTCACCTCAGACCTACTCCATCCCTCTAGCCCATGACCATGTCTACATTTTCCTGGAGAGAAAAGAAAAAGATGGTCAGCACTTCCTCATATTCTCATCACCAAATCCACCACCTACCTGCATCGACTCACATTCTCTCTGCCTTGCTTGAGCCTTGATCCCATGCCCTCACCTTCTGGGACTTGCCTCCCTTCTTCTCCATTTCCCCTTGCATCATTAATCTCTCCTTTTCTACATGATCATTTATTTATTTGAGATTTTTGAGACGGAGTCTCGCTCTGTCACCCAGGATAGAGTGCAGTGGCGTCAGCAGAGCTCAATGCAACCCTGAACCCCTGGACTCAAGCGATACTCCTGCTTTAGGCTCCCAAGTAACTGGGACTACAGATGTGTGCCACCACACCTGGCTAATTTTTCAATTTTTTGTGGAGATGGTGTCTCGCTCTTGCTCAGGCTGGTCTCAAACTCCTGGCCTCAAGCAATCCTCCAGCTTCGGCCTCCTAAAGTGCTAGGATTACAAGCATGAGCTACCGCACCTGGCCTCTAACTAGTCATTTAATTAATTAGTCAATTAACAAAAATCCCCCAGTATATATCTTTAAAACGACCCTTCCTTGACCCTATTTCTCTATTTCCCTACAAAGCAAAATGCCTCAAAGCAATGTCCATTGTCCTTACCACCTCACATTTGCTCATCACCTCACTCTAATCATCCCTATCCCTCTAGAGAGGATGCTCATAAAAATCACCAACGAACTGTGCATTTTTAAATTACCTGACCTCAACACAGCTGAAGCACTTTCTTCACTTACCCTCCAGGACACCTCATTGCCTAATCTTCATCCTTCCTTGCCAGCTGTTCTTTCTCAATGTCCTTTACTGGCTTCTCCATTGCTCATTCTCTGACCCTTCATTTCTATTCTTTTACATCAGCCTAGATGATTTCCCCCAGACTTGACCTTCTGTATCTGATAGCTCTCAAATCTGTCTTTCTGTAACGATGACTTCCTCCAACGCCAAACGACTACACTCAATTGCTCAACTGATATGATACCTCTAAGGGGACAGGCATCAGAATTCCTGGTATTCTTCCCTATATCCTGTGTGTTGCCCGTCATAGAAAATGTGACCTCCATGCATATGGTTTTTTAAAAGAGAATGTTTTAAAAAAAAAAAACAGCACAGTATTCATATTTAACTCCTCCTTCTCTCACTCCACATATCCAATCCATCAACATATTAACTCTATCTTTAAAATATATCCCAAACCCATCCACTTCTCTCCAACTCAAACTCCCGCCCCTGTCCATGCTACCACCATGGCTCCCCTGGATTACTGTAAGCCTCCTAACCAGTCACTCTTCCACTCTTGCCTTTCTATAATCCATTTCTCAAAAACAACACAATCAGATCTTGTCATTCCCCTGCTTAAACTGATGAATCCAACCATCTGCCCAGCATTAAAACCTGTAGGCTTTAAAACCTCCATGGAATAAACATGAAATATAGTACCAGTTAACTCAGGTCTCCACACAAGTCATGTTATAAACTTACAAAAATGTTAACGGGTCCTCTCTCCCATTCAATAAATATTGCAATCTCACGTGGCAGCTCAAAAAAAAAAAGAAAACCAAACTAGCAGACTAAAAAAAGTGAATCCAGTAACTGAAAAAGATCTTGTCTGTTACATTAAAAAAAATTTCATTATCAGTATAATGACCTTTGACAGACTTGGAGACCATATTAATAATGAGTGGAGGCCTTCAGGCTTCAGAGATAAAAGCAGGGACAAAAGAAAGGGAAAGATTTTGAGAATAGAGAGAGGTGGTGACAAATGGAGCTGAAGTCCGGAAAGAGAGGCAAGAGGCAATTTGAGGGGTTATATTTCATGCATATTTGGAAACACTATCTATGGATGTAAATGCTCTTCTCTGTTTAGCCTCCAAAATCTTTGGTTAATTCTATATTGTTCCCCATACTGCTACTGGGCAGGTGGAATTTTTGTTTCTACGAACCTAAAAGAGCATAGCTGATGTTACAAAGAAAGATGCTGTACAACTTTTTTCTTTTTGACAGCACCAGAGGAATCTAATATACAACTCTGACTAATAAAAAATTAGTTTCTGTCTAGTCTCACAAAATAAATATTGAGCAAAGCTTGTCAAACATAAAGCTTGCAGAGGCACCAAATCACTAACTGTGGGTGCTCACATGGACCTCAGACCAGCCTTGTCCAAGAATATAATGTCTCCATTTCTCCATGCTAATTCTGCCCTGATTTAAAATTTTTTCTCTACCTTTTTCACACTTCTCTAGACTGTGTTTTTATAGGGCATGTACAAAAACTGTCTTTATAAGGCATTTCAAATCTTTTATAAAACAAAGTGGGTGATAAATACAAATAATGTCATACATGAGGGCGGCTGGCCAGTCCATAAAAGCCTATTTAACACATAATGAAAGCTTTTGTTATAAAATTATTATCCCAGTTCTAATTTGAGATCACCCAAATAAATCCTCCCCTCCTGCCAAACTGACATTATGGTATCAAGGGCCTCTTTTCTCCTTTGTCCATGTCTAGGGGAGTGGAAAAAGGAAGGATGTTCAAAGGCCAGCCTCGGGCAGAGTCTTCTGCAAGGTGATCAGAATGTTGTGGAGCAGAGATCAGGGACCAAACCTGTGGGGTACCTACAGCATCCTTTTAGAATTAAACCCGAGCGAAGCTCTGACCTCTACAAGCTCCCTGGTCACATTCCAGTTCCCTGGGTCATAACAACTGGCCCACTGTTTTTCTTTCCACTAGGAAAACCAACTCTTGCTGCAGATAAGAGTATTTCTCTCTATCATAATAAACAGAAAAATAGTCTCAGAGCCTCTGTCCTTTATTTCCATCCCTAAAGCAAGCATGCAGCTCTTTGGGACTTTCTAAGTGTGTTTCTTTTACAAAGAATTTAAAAAGCAAGAGTACAAAGTGCACCCTCTTGTCCCTCCCTACAACCTTCACTTCCTCCCTTAGATCATATGCAAAAAAAGAGTCTCATGCAGATGCTAAAGACAAGTCCTTACACAAAGTACTAAGTCAAATTCATCTTGAGGATTTCCTTCCAAGAAACGGCAGACTAAGGCTGTGCTATCCTAGAGCAGTAGTAGAGACCCTGGGATTAGGAAGGACAGCAAAAGGGGTGTGTGTTTACAACTTACCAAATCAGTTAGCCCAGCTAAAGCAAAAACTCCCAGTGCAATATTAAAATCTTCTTCAATAATCAAATAGCCCAGAACTGGGGCCAAGCCAATTCTTGTCATTGACAACATATTTGGGATTGTCCACGGGTTTTCATACTGAAACACAAAGATAACAAAATTTAAATGAAATACTATAAATTCATACTTTAAATAACTATGTATGTTAGGAAAATACAGTTCAGCAACTTAAGGGTCAGAAGCTACATAAACTTTAAATTTGGTACATTAAATTAAGTTTTTAAATCCATTCTGTTCTTTTTATAGATGTCTCTCTAAAACCATCTTTCAAGAATACAGAAGATGAAGATGTGCCATGCACCCAAACATAGACTAAAGGGTCTTACATATATAACAGGTTTTCTTTCTAAAAAGAGAAGAGACAAAAGAACATATTATCTGTCATATAAGCTAAGGCTTTAATATACGATTTTACCATAAGAAATCAGAATTTTCGATACTCTGCTTTCAAAAGATCTTGTAAGTAGACAAATAGTCTTATGAAGTGTCAGAAAAAAGCCAAGTTATCAACCCCAGGCATTTTGGCTTGAAATATTTATTGCAAATAACCTCCCTCATTCCCCTACACACATCCATCGAAAGAATGCTAAATGCTGTACACAGTGAATACAGATATGAATTCATTATATCAATTAAATATAAAAAACCTGATTTAATTCTATAACTTTATCACTAAGTCAGTGAATTGCTGAAACAAAGCAGAGATAGGACTAGGGATTGAGATATTTGGAAATAAAGAGAAATTTTGCAAATCTCTTCAAAACAGCCATGGAAATGTTAAGATCCTCAACTAGAAACTGAGAGCTTTCACTGCTCCTATGTGGGAGCTTTATGATTCCTTGAAACTTCATTTGGAGCCAAGCTGTTTGAAGTTGGCACTAACAAAAGAGCTCTTTGGCAGCTGCTCTGAGGAACATCCCTTCCTTGCCAAACAAAATCTGATTAGCGAGAGGGTATTTCAACTTTAAAAAGCCTCAGCCCAGTAAAGCTAAGACACCCTGCACAACAGGGTACAGAAATAACACCAACACAGCCTGGATTTTTTTTTCTGCACTGAGTCAAGAGGGCCAATTCCACCCCATGGGACTTTCTCTTCACAAGAACTAACCCTACTTAACCTCTTTCTTAATCAGTAACCAACTTGCCTAACCTTAATTTTGGTTTTTAAAAAAGTGGCAAAGTCCATTTTTCTAAAGATATCTTTTAAAATCCCATAAACTGTCCTGTAAAAAAAAAAGGGGGGGATTCTCTAAAGATACTTTATTTGGGTTTATAAACAGAACTCAGCAAAAAACCACAAGAAAGCACCTCAGCTTGGAGGGATAATTGAGTGATTGTTGTTAGGGTTAGGTGGCAGAATACTGTCATTGAAAGCTATAGAAAAGCTTCAAATTCTCCAGGGAACAATCACAAACTAAGAAGCAATACAAACCTCTACCTAGGATCTTTTATTGAAAGCAAACTGTGTTAAACAAAGAAAAAAAAATTCTTGGAATATAGTCCAAATTGAAGTTCAAAGATCAGAGTTTCAGAGTCCAGAGAGAAAAGTTAAGTCTGTTGACGTTGCTGTGGCACAGAATTAAGTCAAATACCGATCCAATGCAAGAGCAACTCACAGGGATGGAGGGAGGAGGGAAATGCAGTTCATGACTGAGAAAAAGGAATAACAAAGCAAAAGATCACAAAGGAGAGGCCCCAAATTAACAGAGATAGCAGCGGAGCAAAATTAAAGACAAAGTGGCAAACAGCAACATGATTTCATTTGGTGAATTAATAAACAGGAACTAAATGCTGTTGAACAGTGAAAGGGGTTCTTCTTAGCTCTACATAAAATATTTCAGTTAAAAATAAAATACTTCACTAATTTCTAACCATTAAATTTGTAAAAGTTTCAAAGTTAACATTAGGAGAGCTAATCTCAGATTACCCAACCAGATAACCTGTGGCATACTCGACCAACTACTGCCGTCTGGGAAGGACATCAGCCAGGATATGACAACTTCAAAGCATTCAGCATTCAAACCCCAACATGCTTTAGCTATTAGTGGAGTTGAGACTCCTGCCAGGATGTGGCCACCTCAACCCATGCTGTACAACTGATGAAAGCAGTACAGGGGCCCACTGAAGACGTAACAATTGAAGATGCAATAATTGCATGAGTCTTGCTAACACGACATCAAAAGCTCTCCCACACTTATGCTTTGGTGTCTTCTGCCTGGGCAGTATTTCAACAGGTAAGCGGACAAATTTCCCTCTGTTACCTCAAGAGTGATACTAATCTTTTTTTATAATTAGGGTTTAAATAATCTTTAAATTATGACCTAAATTGCTTAACTATCCTTCATCCTATAACGTGTAAAGTTACCAAAAGCCAAAGATGGTGAACCAAACGTGCACAAGCAAACAGAAGAACCTGTATACCTTCCTAAAGATTCCCACTGACTTGTCCTAAACATTGGGAATTCGCTTCAAAAAATTAAAAAGAGTTTTAATAAGACAAGCAAAGGCTACTTTTACCAATGCAGTACGCGGAAGCCCTTCTAGCACCGGGTACGGAGAGAAGGGGGATGAGAAGAGAGTCCAGACTTCACCACCGAGTCTGTAGGTGGGACCCCGCTGGCGCCCCTGAAACTCATCCCGACCGAATGACTTGCCCGTAGCTTCTCTTCAGGGAACGCTTTAAACGTTCTGAAACGGAAGCATCCGAGCTGGATCGGCCCGAGCACTTTACTCGCGTCCAGGGCCGGCGACCCCAACCCGAGGACGGCCCTCCGCCGCCTCCTCGGTACGTACCAGGCTGGCTGCACTCGCCGGGCCCCGCTGGCCGCCCGGGGCCTCGGCGGCGGCGCCCCCTCCAGCAGCTGGCCCGGGGGCCGCCTTGCCCGCGCCCGAGCAGTGGTTCCGCGGGCCGACGCCACGCAGCCGCAGGCCGAGCGCGGCGGGGCGCAGCCACCAGCGCTCCGCGAGGCAGTCCAAGCAGCAGGGCGCGGGAGGCAGCAGGGCCCCTCGGGTGCGCCCCTTGCCCGGCCGCGCCCCCAGCGCCCATGCGGCGTTGCGGAGGGCCCCCCAGGAGCCGCGCACCACGCGCGAGGCCAGCATGGTCTTACGGCCGCGCTGCGGGAACGCAGGCGGCGAGAGCTCAGTAGCCCGGGACACCAAAGAGCCGCTTGTCCATGGAGTCCCTGCAATCGCCAGGAAGCTGGGCAACCGCTGCCTCCATACTAGTTTTCAAACCCCAGCACGCTCCGCTTATACAGGTGGTAGGGAGCCGCCAAGGGCGGACGCCTTCGCGACGCTTTTGCGACACTGTCGCTGTCGGGTTTCCCAGCGCCCCAGGCGGCAGCAGGAGGCAAGCGCCGCGCAGTGACAGTGTCCCCAAAGCCCACGGGACCTAACGGCGCTCGCGCCTCCACCCGCAGCCGGGAGCCAAGACGACCCCGTGGGGAAGAGGCGGAGCGAAAGAGGTGGGATGACCGCGCGGCCGACGCAGCCGCAAGGGGATAGGAGCCATCCCACGCCCCGGCCTGAAACCCTCCGAGGCGTGTGCCCTGAAGAAGGCACCCTCCGAGGGGTGTGCGTTCCTCTAGGGTCCTCGTGGGAGGTTTAATTATTAGTAAAGAATCTGGTACAGAAGTAATTAATAAATACTCTCTGCTCTCCTTTTTGAGCATTGAATGTAGATGCATATACCAGAAATATGCGCATTAGAAAATGTTAATAACAATCACTAATTGTTTTCCTGAAAATAGTGCTTACTATTTAGCTAGGCTGTAGTGCATCATCCCATAGAATCCTCCCAACAATTCTAAGATAGGTTCCGTTTTTACCTTTACTTTTATAGATAAGGAAACTTAAAATTGCTTATTATAAGAATATCCAAGATATGAATCAGTTCATTAATTTAGTCAGATTAATATACATATTAATTATCGACATGTTATTAATATTAATTAATTTGCAATGTTACAGAACTTTTTTCTTGTTGAGGTGTGTGTCCAACTGAATTTGAATGGGTTCTTGCCGCCTCTCCTCTGTCTTCCCCAACATCTCCCCCACCGTCTGTGATGGCCTACCCACCTTAAAGTTGCTCTTAAACTCTTAGGTAGGTAGGAAAGGGAAAGACCAACAGAAATTAAACATTGTAGATCTGAGCATTTGTCAAAAGAATATCTTCAATTTCTTACACACATTGAAATACTGATGTTGAAAGGAAAATTAAAATTTTTGTGCTAATAATGTAAAAAGGATAATTAAAAAAATGTTGGAATCAAACACCTGTGATTCTTATAGGTAGACCTCAATTCTGGTTAACTGTGGCAAAAGGGAGTGGACAGGATTCCATTCGCTCCTGTCATTTCAACTCACTGAATTGCCTTATTCGCTCTTTCCACTTCCTAATTGAAGGCAGTTTATCGTTGTCTGTTGTCGTTTCTCATCTGCCTCTGATATTTGGCACTGAGGACGGGAACTTATTTTCTGTGTTTTTTTTCCATTTGTCACTCTCATAGGCTTTATTTCTATCACATATGGTATTTTTCTGATCTTTTCTCAATTTTTTCAAAATTAACTGTAGTTACTATGTTTAATTATTTCTTCAACTTCTATACTATCTATTTTATGCTAATCAAGTTTAATCCAGGCTTAGTGCCCTCAAGAATAACACCATTGGCTCAGCTCTTATTTGCCTTATTGTTTGGAAATACCATTCATAGTTTTCTGTTTTAAATACAATGTTAATTATATGTTTTTCTGTATATTTCCACATATGGAATTACAGTATACTGAGTTGTAAATTTTTAAATAGAACATCCCCCAAATTATCTATGTAGCAAATTTCATTGTGTTCTTCTGTTTTTCACTTCAATATAAAATTAGAGAAAAAACTCCAAGATAAAATAAAGTCCGTACTTAAAATACAGTAAACTATTTTATAATTTTTTAAGAGTACTAACTCTACTATAGACTACTGATACTGCTATTAAGTCCTTATAAAGTAGAAAAGTAAAGTGTTGGGCATTTTGCCCTAAAGGACCATGACAGATCAATACTTAGGACTAAAAAGTAACATGCTTGTAACTGTTTCTCTAACATTTTAAGACTGGAAAATATCCAACTATCAATCTTGATTTCATTTTCTAGAACTTGACAGGAGTCAACAAATGAACAGGTTAGTCTGGAATAAAGAATGGAGAAAATGCAGAAACCCAGTGAAGCAAAAATTCCAGATATGAGACACTAGGATACACACGGTAAATAGTGGAGCATATTTACCAACACATCTGGTTTAGAGCAGAGCTGGAGGCAGAGGAATCCAAAACATTCTGCAGTTAATACTTGGTTTATAATAAGTTAATTTCCTGTTTTATAAGGTCTATAATAGTTAATTGCTGTCTAAAAAGATTAACTAAATAGGTGGGCACCTCATATTTCTGAAGAGACTGGGAATCTTTGTCACTAATCTTTTTCCCAAAATGGGGGGAAAATTAGAAAAGTAAGTCTATAATAAAAATCCATATATAAATCCTAAGTTTCATGTGTGAAATTAATTTAAAATCTTTATCTTTCCACCCTTTTATCAGAATTATTTTTTAAAATAGCAAAATATACTGGTCAGGTGTCTTATCCCAACTTCTGTAGTCAATCACGTAAGTGCTAACACTAAGAGAACGAAAGAACATGAAAAGAGAAAGGATTGCTTAACCTTGAATAATTAGCCTATTGACAATATACTTAAGTTAGTACTTGAAAGTATAAAAGTTAATAATTGCTACTAATATCTGTTGTGCAATTACAGTGGAGCTATTACTGTCTAGTTCTTTATCCTTTAATTAAGTTGTAAAAATAAAAATTCTGCCCCTAGAGGGTAGTATTGTCTAGCCACTTTTATGCTTTCCGTTGTAAGTTGAGAAGTGCTGATGGTATGATTGTGATGAATATTGGTGTATCTTACCTTTTTGCTAAAAATTCCTGGAAACTGTTTCTAGGCTTTTTGAAAATTCTTCAGCCCAATCATTCTTTCTCACTTGTCACTTCTATTTGAAACATGAGCTGTTTGAAAAGAAAATTCTATTCCAAATCTATTATTAATATTTTTCGTCTGTAGATAAATTGACAGACTCTAGAAATGTTTGCCTTGCCCTTATATCAGACATGCAATAAAGTCTAGTGTTCATTACCTGTATTAAGTTGTTCAGTCTGGTACACAGTAAACTTCATCTACTTTCTGTTTCCTGGGACCAGATGAAAATACTGTTAATGCAAAGAAGGTAGTTTTGCAGATGGGTCTTATATAAACATTAATGATAGGAAGTTAAAGCAAACTAGGAAGACAAAGGTATTTCCCTAGGAAGCAAGGAGCATTAAGTCTTACAGGAGTGATAGGGATAAGACCACCAGGGCTTAGGGATCCCATTTCTGAGGCCGTGGGAGAAGAGGAGGTGAAGGAATGCTGCCTGAGCAGGAGCCGGGGATAAGAGCAGGAGTTAACTGGCTAGTGGGGGTACGCTCCAGCAATCTGGGAGTACAGCAAAGCAGACTCCCACCTTAAAGCCTGAGGGGCCTCATGCCTAAAATGCCGTGGAGCCGCCTGACATGAAAGCCACCCACGGCTGTAAAGGAAGATTGCAAAATGTCAGTGCGGGAGAAGGGACCCAGGCTCCAATTCTTAAAGAACACCAGGTTCATTTCCTTCCCTCCCCTTTCTCAGTAGAATGCCTCAGTTAATGGGGAGCTAACCTCCCAATAAGAAGTACTAATCTCTTTGTTCCTCAATCAAATGGGCCACAGCTGCTGAGTTCAGAGATACTATCTGTACATACCTTAAGGCGTAGTTGTGCTTAGTAAGGAGCTATGTGTTCCTGCTTCTATAGATAAAAGAGTATTTAGCTAAGACATCTCGTGACTATTAGGGGAGACTTGAAACTTCTACACATTGTAATCCATGAGCTTTTCATGTGAAATCATTGTAATCTA
Source organism: Indri indri (assembly GCA_004363605.1). Taxonomy (NCBI): domain Eukaryota; kingdom Metazoa; phylum Chordata; class Mammalia; order Primates; family Indriidae; genus Indri; species Indri indri. The sequence continues at coordinate 40,365 of RJWJ010003747.1, read as the reverse complement.
TGGCATGAAAAAGAGAATAAAAACGGGTGCTAATTTTCAGTCAGTACTATCTGGTTCACGGGAATGCTGGTGGTCCCCTGACATCCCCACACCATTTCACCTTACTTTTTGTGTCCGTGTCTTTGTCTCTCCCATCTCTTGCAGCGCATGCTGCCCGGGGACCTGGTTATATCGGAGGCGTCACGAACCCCGTTACAGGAATAAGCAGTAATTATTGGCATGAAACCCAAAGCTGGGTTTTGAATAACTCGTAACCCAAATAAGGCACAGGTTTAAATCATAGTAGTAAATACACCCTTCCCACAGCCTAAATAGGAAGAAATAAAACAATTGGATTTAGATTCCAAACACATGTAAGCAAGAGAGAGCATTAGTGGTAGGGCCAGGCAGGCACGTTGCAGAGATTAACTCCACCTAAACTTTATAATTTAGATTACTGTTTACATTATTAAGAGATCTGGACTAATTTTTTAAAGTTTTATTTTTAATGTAAGAGATGGGATCTCACTATGTCTCCCAGGCTGGAGTGCAGTGGCTATTCACAGGTACGATCCCACTGCTGATCAGCATGGGAATTTTGATTTGTTCTGTTCCTGACCTTGGCTGTTTCACCCCTGCTTAGGCAACCTGGTGGTCCCTGCTTGGAGAGGTCATTATATTGATGCCAAACTTAGTATGGACACCCAATTAGCAGAGCATGCTACAGCCCAGAACTCCTAGGCTCAAGTGATCCTCCTGCCTCGCCTCCTGAGTAGCTGGGACTACAGGCATGTGTCAATGCTCAGCTAAACTAATTCTTCTTGTGTCAAGTTCTAGTGCCAACTTTTCTTCATTTCTTCCTGAAAAAGTATTGATGTTACTAGAATATGTGAACAATTAAGTCATTACTGCTTTTATTAATTATGGTTCATTCCTTTAGGAACCTTTGAAGGAAATAACACTTGCATAGGCAGGTATTATCTACAAATAAGGATGTTAAAGGGTCGGTTTTAATATTTTTATTCCCTCTGCTCTTAGTAGTAAAATATTTAAGAGGTGACAAAGGGATTTTTAACATTATTTAACATGTGATTTTCTTTATTTTCCATTCCATTCCTCCTTCCTGTAAAGATTTAAGAATCTTGTTTTCCATTTTTCAGTTTAGAGAGCCCTGTTTTAATGTCACATTTAACTCACCTTTCCATTTCAGAACATGTGACTGAATTTTGAAAGATGGAAAACCACCTGCTTCTCCCTGCCCCAACTGGAAAAAAGTAAACCAGCACTGTGGTCTCCTTTTATGGTTTATTTGTGAGAGGGACCTTCAAATGTGAGCATAATTTTTTTTCTCCCACAAAATCCTGGTCATTTTAATTCATTTTAAAGGGGTTTATATAATACCTGCAAATGGGATGCAAACATAAGAATTTTGTTTTCTCCTTCTTTTCTCTCAGTCATGTGAAAAATTTTTTTTTAAATGTTGTCGAACATGGTAAAATATTCTGAGCTATTATTTTCCTGTATGTACCTCATATTCCTCAAAAATGGAACAGGGGTGTTATTAATATTATTTACATTTTTACAAATCATGTCTCCAACAACCCAGCATTAACTTTTTTGTTAAACAAGATTGTTTAAGGACCTTAATCGTGGTACACATACTGGTCCCTGGGATAAGATTCTAGAGCTGCCCACATTCCTTCCTCCATCTGCAAAGCCAGAGTGTTGCATCTGTGACTTTCATAGTCACATCTTCCTCTGATTCACTCTCTTCTACTGCCTCCCTCTTCCATTTCTAAGGTTCCTTCTGATTATATTGAGCCCACCAAGCTAATCCAGGATAATATCCCCAGTTTATATCAGCTGATTAGCAACCTCATTTCTCCTTTGCCATATTATCTAGCATTTTCACAGGTTTTGGGAAAATGGATGTTGTTTTGGGGGTGGATGGAGGTGAGTGTTATTCTTCGGTGTTCTAATGCACTGTTCTGAGGTGCTTCTCTGAGGGTTTAGGAGAGTTTTGTTTTTTTTTTTCTTTTTTCTTTTAAGAGCCAGCATCTCAGTCTGTCATCCAGGTTGGAGTGCAGTGGCACAATCATAGCTCACTGTAAGTGGAACTCCTGGGCTCAAGCAATCCTCTTACCTCAGCTTCCCAAGTAGCTGGGACTATAGGTGTTTGCCACCACACCCAGCTAATTTTTTAAAATTTTTTTGTAGAGATGAGGTTTCTCTATGTTGCCCAGGCTGGTCTCAAACTTCTGGCCTCAAGTGATCCTCCTGCCTTGGCCTCCCAAAGTGCTGGGATTACAGGTGTGAGCCATCACACCTAGCCAGAAGAGTCATTTTTAACACTAAAGGTAATATACAGTCTCTAAAGAAGAGTAGTTTTCAGACTATCGTTTTCAATATATCTGGATGAAGCTTTTTAGAAAATTATTTTTAAGTCAGTTGAATCTCTGTATATAGATGAGGCCTTTTGAAGTTATTATTCATTTATGAAAGTGAAGACTAAGGTCCTATATAGTCCCAATGAATTATTCAGTGATTTTGCAAGTCTGTGTGAAAATAATTTCAGTTTAAATGTCAGTATCTCAATTTTTTTTTACCTTATTTATTGATTTTTATTTTCATTTTATCAATGTTATGTATACACGTGGTAACTAATTCCATCATTTAGAAACAAATTAACTGATGATGAAAATCAATAGGTACGCTGTCCCTTTCCATCCCTAGGCCCACTCTCCAGAACAAACCTGGTATAGCTTTCCTGTTTTTAGTTCGTCTGATGGTTACCTCTGTAACTTTAAATAAAACCAGTATGTATTTTTGTATATTAATATTGACTTATAACCTTAAGTATAGTACATGGGTGGAGTGCTTTAGATAAAGGTGTATCAGTGAGAGTTTAGTTATAGGAAACATAAACCATGTTAGCTAGCTACATTAAAAAGGATTGTAAAACAGGGAATGGTGAGGAGTTAGCTACACTCCCAGCAGAAATCGGGTCCCTTTGGCAGGGTTCATCACAAGGGATAAGGAAATAATAGAAATGGAAAATAATAGAATATAGAAATAAAAGAAGACAGAGATGAAAGTAGTTTTTATCAAGTGTAGTTTTATAAAGTTGGGGGAGTCAGGAGGTCCTCCAGCATTCTTGTGAGCTGTGATGCCACGAGTAAAGTCCCAGTGATTGGTTGCCAAGGGTAACAGATTTACATAATAACATGTAGTTCGTTTTAGGTTAAAAGTCTCCCCAAAAGCTTCTAGAGACCCCTTAACTCTATCTATGTGAGCAAACGGTTACAAAATCTTTCTAAGACAAACTTCTAAGTTATAAGATAAAATTAGCACTTAGCAGAAAGGCTAAACAGAACTATAGTATCTCTATATTTATCTAGTTTTTTGTTGATTGAGACACGTAGTCAGGAGTGAAGCAGGAACTGTCCCTTAGGCTAATTGGTTTTAGCTGCAGGTGTCTGTCAGGCGGGCACTCTTTGATCAGTTCTCATCCTGTGGCCTCATACAGAGCTTTGTCGTACAGAAGTGTGAGGCATAAGCTGACAGGTCTGAAACACATCACCATGGAAAGCTGCTACTGATCGGTGAGATGCCCTCCTGAGGCGAGGCAGCTTTTGATATGTGAACTAACACATTCGCGTATTCCTTCAGAGCAAAGCCCTGCAAAACTCCTGAAATCTTATGTCTCTATAGGGCAATATTTCTATAGCACAACAAGGGAACTGGGTGCTTGCAATGTTGTTGGAAGGGCCAGAGGAATGAGTTCCATGCTGGGTGTCTAGAATTAACTCCCAGAAAAACACCACAGGTCTGTATGGTTTGCCAGGGGAACTGCTACCTCACAATAATGAGAAAGGTGGAGAATTAGGGTTGCATCCACCACACCTCAACTGCCTCAACAATTGCAAGAATTCTGTTGCAGGGAAATTAAATGTCTCCTCAATCACATGTGCCACCAGAAAACAAGCAGGAGGAAGATGGCTCTCTCCTCAGTTTTGCATTCTAAATCTCACGCGAGGACATCTAATTAGTAGAACCCAATTCACATCTGGAAATTTAGCTACAAAGGGAGCTTGGGGGAAATGTGGTTTTTTCACTTTCCAGCCTCTGCATTGTAGGAAGGCACATTAGGAGGGTGGAATGGATGGTGAATACCAGATCACTATATCTACTTATCATCTAACTCTTTGGCTAATCAATAGCTATACACATAATTCTATGCATTTATAAACAATATATGAATATTGTTTAATATTCTATATAACGATAGCAATGATAACATGTTAATACAAGAACCATATTTCCCTTTTTTATAAAAGGGGAGCTATAAAGATCTATCAGTCACAAAGTGATGGTTATTCCTCCTGATTCAGTTACACTTTGACCTTGATAAATAACCTCTATCCCAAGGACTAAATTATCAAGTTGATTATCACCAATACATTTTATTTAACAGAGGAATATAAGAGCGGAGAAGGGCAAATTGGTTAATGTATTAATATAAATGCAGGCAGGCCTTCTTTCTGCAATTGGTCATGAGGTTCTAGCTAATATTTACAACTGTCTTCCTCCACTCTTGTTCCTTAGTCCCTTTTTTGCTCAGTCAGCATCTTAACTGATCTAGATTCTTTACCTGGTAGGATGACCCAAAGCTTCAATCCTGAGGAGTCTTGAGCCTTATAAATCCTGCCTATAGCTTTCCATCACTTTTACTACAATAAGCCTAGACATCTTCTACTATAAGCCCAACAAGTGAGTTAAATAGAACATTTCTTCGTCTTCCAAAAGAGAAAGTATCACTTACCTCTGTGATTCCTCTGGGGATGCAGCATTGCCTTTGGTTTACTATTTGGCCCTTCCTATCTTAATAGCTCTGATCCACAAATTAGGGAGCCAGGTGGACAATCTGCAAGTTGATGTCTATCCCAATTGTGCATTCAGGAATGATATAACTATAGGGTAGGCTCAGGGACCCACTGGGCCACTGTAAAATGGACTTGGGCCCAAACCCAACTCTATCACCTACTCCCAACCCCACCAGCTCTGAGCTACATTGATTTTCTGAGTTTCCCAGAATTAGTGTTAACTCATGGGCAATATATGAAATTTTTGGTTTTGATCTCTTAAGACTCAAGAGCTATTTATGTATGAATTTTAAATTTCTAGCTTGCTTTCTTTGTGGTAAGACAGGAATTCTAAGTTCTGTATCATGGTTAACATTTATAACTTTCATGAGTATTTGAAAAGTATATTGTTTCCAGGGTACTGATTTTCATATTTATCAATTAGATCCATCTCATAAATTATGCTATTCATACCTTTTATGTTCTTATTTTTTATCACTTAGCTGACATGAACCGAAACAAATTAAAATCTTCTATTAATTTGTCTGCTTCCTAATTGTTATTCGGTGCGTGACCACAATTATATAATTATGAATTGCTCCCTTTAGCATTATAAAGTATCCTTCTTTGTGTAATAGGCTTTGTCCTGATTTCACTTTTTATATTATGCCCTTGCTTTCTTTTTGTTTGCACTTTCCTTGTATACCTTTGTCTATCTTTTTATTTTCAGCTAACTCACTTTGCTTTTAGGTGTATCTTGTATACAAGAGTTTGTGATATTATCTGAAAGTCTTTTTGTTTCAATAGGTGAGGTTAGCCCATTTATATTTATTACATATATTAATATGATATATTTAGGTTTACTTCTGTCACGAATATACTAGGCTCTTTTTGCATGTTAAAACATTTTCATGATGCTGCATCCAGGTGTGGTGGCATACACCTGTAGTCTCAGCTACTTGGGAGGCTGAGGAGAGAAGATTGCTTGAGCCCAGGAGTTTGAGTCCAGCCTGGGCAACATAGTGAGACCCCATATCTTAAAAAAAAATGGTTTTCTTCAGGATGTAATGTTTTCTTGCTTTGCATGTTTCTAAAATTTGTACCCAGGATTTGTTTTAAGCAGCTATGGCAAGGTGACAGAGGCAAATGCCTTTGAAAGAATTCATTACTTACACTTCCCCAGAGAAAGGTGCATGCCACACCATACCAGGCCATATGAGGAAGCACCAAGGTCAGTTAAGGGGCAAAAGAGCGAGGGAAAAGCCTAGGCCAAAGCCTTTATTACTATGCTGGTGGGGAGTTGTTTGGGTAGGGACATTCCCCATGGTGCAGGAAGTGAAAGACAGATGTTGGGCTTTGTGGTTGGATGGTTTGTAATATGATTTTTGCATGCTCACAAAAGCAACATTGCAGGTGAGAGCTAAACAACTTTGGCTGTTAGTTTGGTGCTGTGGTTAATGGATGTCAAATAGACAAATGCAGAATTAAGAAAACGTGAAACAGTTTCTTCTGATAACTTAGGCTTATATCATCTTTTCTATAACTTTATACAATAGCCTTAGCCTTTGACGTTTTGTCCTTTTTTCTGTGAACAGTCTTGAATTAGTATATTTCCTTTCTTCTCTTTCTCATGTCTACCACTTTATTTGGAAATATAACAGCTTTTTTTTCAATTAGATGTTTCTGGACCAGACTTTCCTTTTGAATTCAGCAATTAGGGAGGCCCATGAACAATCCTTTTTTTGCTGTTCTAGTGTGTTGGGAAGGGGGCATTCTTCCCCCTGTTCCTGGTTCAGAAGTGGCACTGCTCGGGCATGAAGGCAGTAGCACTTTCTTCTAGTCCCCTGTGTGGCAACAGGGTGTTAGCAGTTTCTCTTTTAAGTTAATTCTAAGGCATGGTTTTACAAATCACTCCTGGAAGTTTACCCTCATGGTTCACCAGCCTTCTAAACAAATCTGTGAACTAACCAAAATTCTTTCAAAAAACTTCTCCTGCTTAATCAGTCAGTTTCTATTGTTTGCTACCAAGAGTTTGGGCCAAACCACGCTTATTATTAAATGGATTTTAAAAAAAAGAGTATTTTGTATTTGTGACATATGAAAATTTTATGAAATTCAAATTTTAATGTCCACTAATAAAGTTGTACTAGAGCACAGACATGCTCATTTTTCTGAATGCTTACATGATGGACATTTTATATGTAAAACTGAAATATTCATAAAGTAAAAAATGTAACTACAAATAATTTTTAATCATATCACTTAGACAAAATAATTTACTTTTAGCCTTTTGGAGAATTAAAAAAATTAACCTATGACTTTATCACTTTTTAAATTAGTTTATCATACCTAACATTTTTTTTCCTATTACAATATATTTGAGGCATCATATTTCAGAGAACTGTGTGTGTGTGTATGTATACATATATTTTTTGCATATCTTCGGTTTTTTTGTTTGTTTTTTATTTTTTAAATGCAGCTGTGCTTGGAAACATATCTTCCTTATTATGATGGCTTTAAACTGCTGATAAACCCAGGAGGATCTGACTTGGTAAAGTCCTTTTACATAGTTTGAAGCTGGAAAACTTTTGGGCCTTTTTTCAAGAGGTAACCTTGGTCATTTAGTGATCCAATAAAGTGTTCAAAATCAGCAACCTGGGAGAAAACATCAAGAGTTAGCTCATTAAGTAATATACCAAAATATAACTTTTAAAGTTAACCTCTCAAACCATAATAATATACAACTGTCAAGTTGCTTGGGCAAATAAAATTATTTGTACCTCTTACAGAGCAAACTGCCTACAATTTGAGCTTTGGATATTATAATGCCAAAATAAATAAAAATAAAAACTCCAATATATAGAGACTCTTCTATATTTGTTTTAGGTTAGCTTAAAAACAAAAATTAGCTTTTGAAATTAAGCAGGTTATTTTTCATAAGGTGTAACAGTACATGTTTAAAGAGCTATTACATTGATTTTCACTAGCACTTTGAAGTATGAAGAGCGGCAGAATCATGTTGATTTAACAAAGGAGGAAGGTGAGGTTAAAAGAGGTTAAGATAACTTAACCGCAAGGGGTTTTCATAACAACATGAGACTTAGTCTTTCTATAATGGTTCCCTCTAACTACCAAGATGCTGAAAAACATTTGAAAAGAGGTTAAATAAATAAAAACTATTTTTGTTCTACTATACATTAATAAAGACCCCATGAAATTATTACAAAAAAGATTTATTAAGTATTTAGTTTATCATACCTGAATGTTTAGCTCTTTGGCAATCTGCCGAAGTTGATGAAATTGAAATAAATTATTATAAGTTCTTTCAGCAATGTTGTTGAGAGCAGAAATAAACCTTTTTGCTGATGACCTGTTGCTCATTCCAGAACCATGCTGGGATCGCTCAAAATCTAGGTTCCCAAATTCATCAGAGTAAGTTCCTAGCATGCTTAAAGGGAAGGGAGGAAAAAAATTACCCAATGTGACACAGCTGTAGAAATTTTTGCCCTGGGCTTCCAGGTTATAAGAAGAAAAATTTGGAAGTAACCACAAGGCTCACTTAGCAAAAATTTAAACGTGTTTATTGAGTGGCCACTCTGAAATTCACTTTGGTATGGACTGTTTGGGGATAAAAATATCTTGGACACAGTTAAGAAACTTCTAAATTTGAAAAGAGAAATGCACAAAGCACAACGTTGATCAACTACAATATAAATACCTGGAACATTCTTTCTGATTCAAGAATAAAATTCTAAACATAATAAATTTAGGCTTTTTTGAATAAAAATGTGTTCTAGCTCCTGGTGTAGTATCTGGCAAATAAAAGGTGTTTTAAAATACTGTAGGAATGAACCAGAAGGCTTATGCTGACTTGCAGTAATAATTGTTACATATTAAAGGACACACCTATTATTGCCAGATCTCTTTCGCTTCCTCATATTTTCACAATATCACCGAGGAAAGAAATATGCACTTGACAGTGAATTTTAGCTACAAGTCTGAAAACACCAGTGAGACATACAATTAACCAACCTCTCTGTTCCAGCTCTATTGCTGATTCTCTGCTTGTACAATGGGACAGACATATCTCACAGTCAGGCTAACAGGCAAAGATGTTATTTAATCAGGAGTTAATTAATCAAATATATACTGGTCACTTGCAAGGCGGTGGGCTTACAGTGGTGAACAAAACAGGCACAGTATCTCCCCTTTAAGGAGCTCATAGGAATGATTTTAATGAGTTACTAATAAAGCTTCATTTTGTTCATTGAATAGACAAAGAGCCTACATTAAAGAGAATGAACTATAGGAATATGAGTCATTCAAAAGACTATAAAAATGATAAAAAAAAAAAAAATAAGATGGATAAGTGTTTTCCTCCCTGAAATCTTATTTAAGGCTTTTATGATTAATCTACCATATACTTGTTTCTCATGAGAAAGTTGTCGAAAACACTTTAGGTTAATAATAATAGGTAATATTTACCTATTTAATTATTTATCACAGGCTATCCCGTTTAATCCTCCTAGCAATCCTATGACTTAGGGACTATTCTTATTCCCATTTTACAGATGAAGAAACAAAGTCTTAGGAAGGTTAAGTGACTTGCCAAAGGTTACACAACTAATGAGTGGCACAGGTAGGATCTGAATCTGTGCTACACTGCTTCAGATTTGAAGAAAGATTTATAAAATATTTGAGCTAGTTTCCTGAAATAGAAGAGACAATGATCTCTCACCTTTGAAGGTGGCTCTGTTCTCCTCTGCTTCCTAGTATATTTTCAATTTTAGGAGAAAGCTCATGTGAACTGTTTACTAAATGTAAACGTTTATTTTTTTAAAAAATGTAAAGCTAGGTGCTCTGCTAACTCAGATGAGCTATGTCACAGTTTAAGATTTTTCTTATTCAGGCTTCTGCTTCCCAGTTAAAAGGTAATCTACAGGTTTAAACCCACATTAAGGGCAAAGATTCTCTTTATTTTATTTTTTTTTTAATTATCTTTTTCATTCATTACCATGACACATTTTTCAAATAAGAGCAAAGATTCAATAAAGCTGAAAAGATGAAAACTCTGAAATGGAAGATTTAATGAATGAACAATGATTCCTAAGGTCAACTTTACCAGCAATGTAATACATTTACTGAGGGCCTGCTGTGTGTCAGGTATGATTCTGGGCCCTGGGAATACATCAGGAAATGAAACAGATAAGGTCACTGCTCTCATAACCTAAGGACAGAATGCATATTAAGTATAACAAACAGATAATTTGCAACCTAATCCCAGTGTGTTTAACTGGGTCTTGATCTTTACCATGGAAATAGTGTCAGGTAATTCTGATCAAACTATTCTTTTTCCCCCAAATTTTTATAAAAGCAAGTAAACACACTCAAGCAATTCAGAGAAACAATCTGGTAATCTCATGTGGGTGCTGCTTACACTTAATAATGAGACCTCTTTTTTCAGGGGCCCAGATGCAGACTGATGGCCTGAAACTAGTTCAAATTTACCAGGAAAGCAATTTTGAGAAGCAGCAGACACAAATACAGAGTTCCACAAGGCAACACCCACATCTCCTCTTACATGCAAAAGCACATGCAAACACTGTCTGACATAAGTATTCAGACATGCAGAGAAATACTATACTAAGTACAAGCCAATCATCAATGAACAACATAGCATTTTTATTGAAAAACTAATTACAAGGTTGAGCATGGTGGCTCATGCCTGTAATCTCAACATTTTAGGAGGCCAAGGTGGGAGGATCACTTGAGGCCAGGAGATCAAGATCAGCCTAGGCAACATAGTGAGACTCTGTCTCTACAAAAAATAAAAAAAAAAAAATTAGCCGGGCATAGTGGTGGTGTGCCTGTAGTCAGTCCCGGCTACTGAGAAGGCTGAAGTGGGAGGATTGCTTGAGCCCAGGAGTCCAAAGTTACAGTGAGCTATGTTCACACCACTGTACTCCAGCCTGGGTGACAGAGTGAGACCCAATCTCTAAAAAAAAAAAAAATCAATAAATTTAAAAAAAAAAAGAAAAGTCAATTACAGAAATAATTTATTTTGCTTAAGCATAATGCTCAGGAGAACTAATCTATGTTGTCCACAGAATAGTGGATTCATTGTGGAGAAGCACCATCAGATAGCTGGCGGAGGCAATGTGTGGTCTAAGGCCTACAGAGATTGAGTAATGGTAAAGCCTCAGAAAAAAGAATGTTACAGGACACAGACAAAAGGAGCAGGGTAGTTTGCCTCTTGATTTTCTTGACAGTTAAGAGTCTATGAAGTAGAAGCATGTAACATTCTTCAGTAGAGCCAGGTACCAGAAGACCCAGAGGGCCAGGGATCATTCAAGGAAAAGGAAACCAGGAGTAGCAATCTTAGCCCCACTCTCACAGGCAAAGTTCACGTGGAGGATGCACAGAAGGCAAGATGCACACATTCTGGATTGTAAGCCAACAAGTACTTTTTCATCATTAAATAAGAAGTTCCTACTTTTGGTTCTTATTTTTTATAGGAAAAATAGTTAAAAATTTTCTGAAATTTTGGTTAGGTTCAGTGATTTACTTTCCTAGTAGAAAGAAAGATCTATGTTAGAGCAGACTCTAGGCTTCTTATTAGTCTAGTCTCCCAGGAAGCTACACCAACCAGAAGTCAGGCAGGCAGCCAATATTTATGGCCATTCCTTTATTTGACATGCTAGTACACCAAGTCCAGGCAGCATGTTGTATGAGAAAGTCTAGTAATTCCTAGACTATCTGGTTGCTTATAAATGGCAACTAGAGGGTTCAAAACAAGAAGGTCAACTGGAGAGAGACAGAAGCCAGCTTGGTAAAATTTTCAGCTGTAAGATCCTTCAATCCCTAGTACTCAATCACATAAAGAGGAAATTGATGGTTCAAGCACTGTGTGATGCCATACCAATAGGATATTTAGACATAGAAAGTAATATTTGGGGAATTAGTTGAAAGGGTTGGTAATCATTAATTGTTAATAATTTTACTTGTTATGAGGCAGTTGCTTTGGGGCCCACAATAAAAAATTAAGACCTGTCACTTCTATAGTCTTTAAAGCTTTGAAAGACAGCCAGTATAACCTCACTGTTGCTGACAAAATCTAACACATTGAATTAAGGATAAAGTTCGTCTTCTTCCATAGGCTGCCTCTAAGGGCAGGCAAGAAGCCGAAGACCTTCAGGAGGTGGCATGGGTGCCCTTCTACCCCTATACATACTACTAGAGGCAGCAGAGCAGCCTCCAGGGACAAGGCAGTACCAGCCTGGGACAAAGAGACAACTAGGTAAAGTCTATCCCTATGAGGAAAGGAGAAAAGGATCCACAGCTCAGAGATACTAGACAATTTGGATGAAGAGCACTGAGGACTAGACCCTAGAAATTCTTTGAAAAGAGTAAATTTGGAAACTTATTATTTGGGATCCGAGATATGCCAATTCTTGAAGTCTTGAGTTTATGGTATGAGTCAGAGAAAGGGGGATCTGCTCAGTCTCATCTTAGTATCATCATCAAAGCTAGCACTACTGATGGTAAATAGTGTTTACTGAGTGTCCACTAATGTGTCAGAACCATATTTGTCACTTTATATAGCATCACTGCATGATACCTAAGAGCACAATCCTTTGTGGTATGTTTAACATAAGACTGCAAAGCAGTGTGTAACTAGCTGTGGCAGCTCCAGATTGGACTCGAAAGCCCTGGCTATTTCAGCTATACTGTACCACTTTTATTCATAGCCAAAGGGGAACAACTGGGCAAAGCCACCTTGTGCTGACAGCAAGCAATCCCCAGAATCAGCAGTTACTAGGGAGGAAAAAAAAAACCATCTATTTTTGAAGAAAAAGAAATTACTTAACAAAATAAAATACAATAATTTTATCTTTAATGTATTTTTTTGGCCTTGGAAAAGTAGATTCCTAACAGATTTATATTTTAAGTGCTGTGAGAGCATATTAAATAAAGCTAATTTATAAATTATAAGTTGACAAATTGATACAGTTGTGAAAATGAAGAGGAAGCTCTCTCTGTAGGTACTGATATGGAACGATCTTCAATGCGCATTTTAAGTGAAAACATAAGGTATAAAATGTACATGGTATGTTACCATTTGTCTACAAAGGGGAAAAAAGAATATACAGATACATATTTGTGATGCGTATTTTATATCTGAAAGTCAGAGAAGAAATTGGCGATATTTGTTGCCACTGACCAGGAGGAAGAACTGGGTAGCTACTAAACAGAGTAGGAGGACACCTTTTCCATTATATACTTTTTGAACTTTGAAGCATATGAATGTATGAACCTATTCAAAAAAATTTTTAGCTAGAAAATAAAATCTACATAAAATAACCAGCTTTACTGATTTAAAAAAAATCTATGTCTAAGGAAGACATACACATCAATTAAAATATGTTATTTATTTTTTCTTTTTTACCTTCTAGGAATCATGATCTACTAAATGATAGAAAATGCAAAGGACACAATTTAGCAGTATTTATCAAAATCCTAATGTATTTGCTCTTGAACCCAGAAATACCATTTCTGAGAATTTATCATACAGGCATACAACATACCCACATATGAACTATCTTATATAGAACATTACTCATTGTAGCATTGTTTGTAAGAGCAAAAGAATGGAAAATATTCATGTATCTAATAATAGGGGACTGATTAAATATACTGTACTGTATCTACATAATAGAAAACTATGTAGCTGTAAAAAAAAGGAAATCTCTATATCCTACTAAGGAAAGATCTCTGCATATATTGTTAAATTCAAAAATGGTACAAAACAGTATAAATAGTATGCTATTTATGGAAAAGTAATGGGTACCTAGGTGGAGGGAAAGAGTGAGTGATAAACAAGATGGGAGCAAGCCTTCTCAGAATCTCACGATGATTTTAGAATTATGTGAATGTATTACCCACTCAAAAAAATTTGTTTAATGTAACAATTATTTACACAGAAATGCTTTAAAGCAAGAAAGTACATTTTGTTCGGAGAAAAATAAGTGATTCAATGGGCTAAATAAAAGTAATTTTGCTTGGCCTAATACATAATTTGAGATGGGAAGATAACTGGTATTTAATTTAAAACAGCATATACAATTTTAATCTTACCTATATTTCATAATTTCAACTATATCCTCAGCATCTTCTTTGGTTGCTTCCTCTCTCAATTCCAACCTTGCTCGTGCCTTTGAAAGAAAACAACTATTTTCAGATAACAAAAGACAAGACAAATACATTTACCATCTGAGCAGGTATGGTATGTCTAAGCTGTATTTCATTTATTCATTTTATACATACAAAAACTAACTTTGGGGAGAAGGGAGTTTGTAATATCAAAAGTCAGAATATAAAAAACATTCTTTGTTATCACAGCACTATTCACAACAAACAAGATATGGAATCAGCTTAAATGTCAACAGATGACTGGATAAAGAAAATGTGGCGTGTATACACACACACACACACACACACACACACACACACACTAGAATACTATTCATCCATTAAAAAAATGAAATCATGTCTTTTGCAGCAGCATGGATGAAACTGGAGGCCATTTTCTTAAGTGTAACAACTCAGAAACAAGAAGTGAAATACCACATGTTCTCACTTATAAGTGGGAGCTAAATTATGTGTACGCATGGACAGAGAGAGTGGAATGATAGACACTGGAAACTCAGAAGGGTGGGAGCAGGGTAAAGGATGAGAAATTACTTAATGGATACAAAGCACAGTATTCAGGTGGTGGCTACACTCAAAGCCCAGACTTCACCACTATGCGATATATCCACGTAACAAAACTACACATGTACCCCTTACACGTTTATACAAGTAACAAAAATTCTTTGAAAACTTGAGTATGCAAATAACTCATTTCAAATACGGATAAAACTCATTTTTACATATTAACAAATCTTTCTGAGAATGTTCATTTTAGGATATTTGATTATGAAATACACTTGGTTTTTCCCCTACCTTTTACTTTCAGGAAATCATTTGTTGAAATAACAAAGAATAGTGAATCAGATTTTAGGAGCAAAAAGGCCAAACTCTGTTCTAGCTAATTTTAACTGCCAGAGTTCTCTTAGTATTCCACAACTGGAAATAGTTATTATTGCTATTAGAAACATAGGCACTATCATTATGGACCTGCCAGGTAACCAAATCAAATACTCAAGATATTTGACACATTCTATGTTCCCAAAAACTCAACTTAAAATCCTAGAATCCTACTTAACCTAATCATTCTTCAGACACTCCAGGAGTTTTCAAGAGTCATTAAAAGGAAACAAAAGTTGCGTAGTAAGTAATTGGTCCTGGGCCTAGAAAGAAATAGTTACACTTTGACATGTTACAGGTATGACCCTATCTTTTAAAAACTTTTATCTACCCATTTCTAATTTCTCTCAGTGGGAAGAAAATCTGAGTCAATTATGCATAAAATTGTTCAAGAGAAATCATACTGCACCCTATCCACTTCTTTAAGCCAAAAAAACATGAATGTAGAAACAAACAAACCTCTGTCAGACGAATCAAAGATTCTAGCTGCCTTGTGGTGATTGGGGAGCTATTTAACCGTTGACTCTGTTTCCGGAGCTCCAAGTAAAAATCTTGAAGAACTTGTGCTGCTTCTGTGGATAGCCTTGGGTAGACATACTGTCGAGCATAGCCAATGTACTTTCTCAGCAACTGGTGGGGAATGGGATCTATTGTTTCTCCAGGAACCACCTGAGGCATGATAAAAAGGCTCAAGAGTTCAAGGATAATTAGCAAAATCTTTCTGCTAAAATTACTTGTTTAGATAAATATAAAATTCTAAAAAACTCTCCAAATAAATATAACACTGGAGTTGTAGCTCTTGTTCTAACGGACTTAAAATTATTTCAAGTAAAGTTTACATAAACTCTAGAATCATATTATAAAAAGTTTCGGTGTGAAAGTTTATATGCTACTGCTCTACAATAAGCCACATATTGAACTTTGACATTCAAAAAGAACCTAACTAAATGATTAAGGAGAAGAAACACTGATACCTTTAGTCTTTCTGATAATGGTTTCTCAGAAACCACTTCAAGTATGGAAGTATTCGATTCTTGACTATTCATACGAGCCACTGTAGCACTGCTAACAGTTCTTTGCTTTCCAGCTCTTATTGCAATCACATGTTCAGAGAGTAAGTGATCATGATGCTCATTTGGGGTGTCTAACAGGATAAAGACCAAATCAAATCTGGATAGTAGGGCACTCCCCATTCTAAGAAGCATGAAAGAAAGAAGAAACAATGATTGGAATCAAAACAAACAGAAAAACTAGAAAATTGTTTACTTGCTTATTTACCACTCAAGTTCCATGTAAAACTTTAAAAAAATCAAGCTTTTGGTTAAAGAAATAAGCAAATAGCTTTTTAGATTTGATATATCCACCCACTCCAACCCCTTCAATATGTGCACAAGAATTTTATGTATTAATACTTCCTCTAGGTAGGGTTGAGGACGTGGCCTTTCTCACATAATCAAAACCACTGAATTCTTCTTTATGCTCTATTATCACTAACTGACAATAATGCTACACGACATATCAAACGTTATCTAGTTGGGTAGTTCTTTATCTTTTCTGACCTTTTGACCAAAACATTGAGTCTCTCAAAGTACATATGTCCCATTTAGAAGCAAAAAAGCCCACTTATTTTTAAAAGGGCATCTGTCTACATGTCTATTAGTCATTATAAATGCTGTGTTCTATTTAGTTATCTTCTCTGAACCCACCAATCCAGGTAACTCCTCTGAGAGGAAAATGAAATTCAGAGGGATTAAAGAATTTGACCAAGGTCCAAAAGTAGGTTTAAGATACCACTAAAAACCAGAATCCAAGTGCCCCAGATTTTTGTTAATAGACCTTTCTGATCTTTCCAATATAGCACTTTGTAATGGATTGACTTTTATGGTGGTGGTGGTATAGAAATACCCTCAAATCTCCAAGTAAAATTCTATATTTTACTGTGCTTCAAAGACTATTTCTATAAATGTATAAATTAGTAAACATTAGGAAGTTAGTTTTTTCCCCCCACCAGACTTAAGGTTCTCACTTTTGCATTGCTTAAAATTATTTTTCCCTTTCCATGCATTTGTCCAACCTGTGCAAAATGAATTAGAAGAGAAAACACTCAGATAAAAACATTGTAAAAAAAAAAAAAAAAGTAGGGGCCGGGCGCGGTGGCTCACGTCTGTAATCCTAGCACTCTGGGAGGTCGAGGCGGGTGGATCGCTCAAGGTCAGGAGTTCAAGACCAGCCTGAGCAAGAGCGAGACCCCCGTCTCTACTAAAACATAGAAAGAAATGATCTGGACAACTAAAAATATATATATATATAGGAAAAATTAGCCAGGCATGGTGGCATATGCCTGTAGTACCAGCTACTCAGGAGGCTGAGGCAGAAGGATTGCTTGAGCCCAGTAGTTTGAGGTTGCTGTGAGATAGGCACTCACTCTAGCCCGGGCAACAAAGCGAGCCTCTGTCTCAACAACAACAACAAAAAAAAAGTAGGATTATTCCACATAATGTATGTAACATGCTCTCCTCATGTAATAGTAAAGCACAGATATCAGAATACAAACTCACTTTCATTCTCATAATTGCTACTTTCTTTCCACTGTACAGACTTACCATAGTTTAAAGTTGTTTCCAATTTTTGGCAGCGATAATGAAGCAATACCCACAATGTAAACCTATCTTTGTGTGCTTGTGGGACTATTTCTGTGGGCAGGATTTCTAAAAGTAGAATGGCTGGAACACATGGAATGCACATTTAAAATTATGATAAGCACACCAAGTTGTCCTTCAAAATTGTGAGAACCAATTTCCCCACTCCTTTGCTAATAATGATTACGAATATTTAAAATGTTTGCCGATCTTGTAGATCTCAATGGTATTTCATTGTTTTAATTTGCAGTGTTTAACCACATTTTTGTACATTTATTGGACACTTATAACTTCTGTGAACTATCCATTTATGTCTTCAGTTATCTTTTTCTTATTGATTCAATATCTTAAAGGTATAAATATTTGAGGGGACTTACTTTAAATTCTCAGAAACTGTTTTGGCTTTATTGTAGTGTCCTCCGACTGGATTTGCAGCAGCAATAATGGAAGTTCTTGCAGGAAGGCTGCAAACCACACCAGCCTTAGCAAGACTAATACTTTGCTGTTCCATGGCTTCTAACAAGGCTTGATGCTGATTCCCCATCTTATCAAATTCATCTATTCCACAAATACCTACAACCACAGTAGAATAATACAGACAAAAACAAGTTTCTGTTGGTCAAGTTCCAAATTTTATAGGACAGAAACTATTCCACGATAAAAAATTATTTCCTTTTGTTTCCAGCAGTTAAATTTATAAGATTTCATACAATGGAGAATTGCTGCTTGTTTTGCAGCAAATAATACACTTGTCTTATTTAACTAAGTTTTATGTAATATTTATTCCTTCAGCATTTTTCACAGGCAAGGCACTATGTTTTGAGGGTTATGAATATGAAGAAGAGCCAAGAGTGACCCTCAAAATACTTAAGGACTTAAATTCAAACAGATATATATACATTCAAGAAGTATATTTCAAAAATATAAGAGATATGCATAACATCTATGAATTTTCTGGGGTGGGAGGGAATTAAAAGAGGAAGGAAAATCTGGAGAGGTTTCAAGAGCAAGGTGCTGTCTGAGCTAGGTCTTGGAAGCAGCAGGACAGCATGATTAGGGGGGAAAAGCATGGGCTCTAAAATCAGAAGACTCGAGTGCTGAGTGCCATTCTCAGCAATCCCAGGTATTGACTGTATACTTGCAGGAAAATCACATAACCTTTGAAAACATAATACAAAGTGCCACTACTGACTGAAGGCATTAGCATGTGCTGGGGATGTTATGTGGAATCCACAAGTTATTGGAGACCCTCTATCATAACCTTGTAATATTTGTCCTTCCTGCTCCCCATACCAATTAGTTTAGCAATGAGGGGGTCCCCTCTGGAGGGTTATGCTGTGGTTAAACTGCTCTACATCTACCCTATACTTAAGTAAGCCTTGCTAGCTCAGATGTGTATGTGGAAAATAAATGCTAATTAGTCTTGTTTATTTCAAGCAGCTTTTCTTATATCTTGGAATCCACTTCTGGTTCCATTTTTGGGTCCTCTAAAGCCATGAAACTATATAATATCACCAAGAAGGTAAGTACAGACCTAGAAGACAAAAGGTCCAAGAACTAAGCTTGAACTTGAAGTACCAACAGGTAAGTGGCTGAGGAGATGACAAAACAGTAAAGACTGAGAAGGAGCAGTGAATGAAGTAGAAGAAACCCAGAAGAAGGTGGTGGCCCTGAAACCAAGGAGAGTTTCACGTATTTCAAGGAGGGGGAATGATCAACTGTGCTAAATGTGGCTGACAGGTACTGGGTTTAGAAATGTGGAAATCACTGGCAAACCGAAAGGAATGAATGACCCTAATTGGACTGGAATCTGGGCACTGCCTGACACATGCATAGGAACACGTTTCTCCAGTAAGGTTAAGGCATCACAAAGTGAAACTCAGCTAGCAAATCCCAAGGAGATTCTTGCTGAGCCCTAGAACTAGATTTCTTATTAACTCTCACGCAAATCCTAAAAAAAAAAATAACCAATGAGATGGGTTAAAATATAGCAAAACTATTAATTCTTTCTAAAGTAACAGCTCCAATCTGTTATTGCAAGTCTTCTGTGAGCAAATGATGGCATCCACCTTTTTTTCAGTCCCAAGGTACCTACAACCATTCTGAGCTAAGTTATGGTAATACATTCAACAAGTATTTACTGTGAACCTACATACTAAGCAATGGCAACATAGCAGTCAACAAGACATCTAAATCACACTCTGCAGGGAGCTTACTGTAAAGCTTCAAAACAAGAGTTAAAACAAATGATCACAAACATGATGGGTGGTAATGAAATGGGAAGTGTAGGGAGCTACACATATTTTACTTGATTCATTTTTACATATGACTGTATCTGCTGTAAGAGTCTGAAAATGAATGATACTAAGTACCAGTTTCAATTCTGTAGTATAAATAAAAATGATAGTACTGCATTTCCACTTATTATCTCTGACATTCATTGTTAGGACTGTGCTGTCTAAATGTCTCTTGAACTGAATGTAAAGAAATTAATTGAAAAGGAAAAGGCTTAAAAAAAAAAAAGCCCCAGCATTACTGATTATTCCCTTAGGTCTCTCACCTTGATCACCAAGTACCAGGGCACCAGCTTCCAAAGCAAAATCTCCACAGCAACTATCTTTTGAAAGAGTTACAGTCAGACCAGAGGTAGTCGTGGTATTACCACAAACGTACACACCCCGTGGAGCAACATTGCATACTGCCTAAGAAAACAAAAAGTTTAAGACAATCATACAAAGTAAAAGGGAAATAATTGTTAACAGTAATGTTCACAAAGGTTAGCTATATGCCAGGTATTCTTCTAAGAGCTCTACTGTACGATCTTCACCACCACCACAAGAGGAAGGTATTATTATACCCTTGTTTACTGATGCAGAAACCAAGACCTGTGAAGAGTGAATGAGGAACTACGCAGCTGTAAAGCTGAGAAGCTAGGATTTAATCAAACCCAGGCAGTCTGACTAGAGTCTGTGGTCACATAAATATTCAACACAATTCCATTGTATGCTTCATTTTCAAGTTCAAATAGCAAAATCATGAGTACCAATTTTAATTTCAAAGTCCCCAATGCTTCTTTAAGTATCAGGTAATGGAATGGTTCAATACATGCTCACCTTATGAGCAGATGAGCTAAGGCAGGTCGGAAAAGTAAATAGCACAAGAGTTAAAAGGATGGCTCTCTGGACCAGCTGTGTGGCTCAGACTTCTCTGAGCCTCACCTTCCTTATGTTTTACCACAGTTACTGCCCTGAGGAATAAATGGAATTAACGTATGCAAGGTGTGTAACCTGGCACGTAAGTGCCTACTGTAAAGCCACTGCGTATGGCTGTGCACTGCCAAATTCCAGGGCACAGCATTCACACTGCTATGTTAATGGCATACTCTGGACTTATGCAGTGCACACCTCCAGTGACCCTATGATGTTGGCTCAAGAAACACTACCATATATGTTGCTTACAACTCCCTATTTATTAGTCTTTCTGAGAAACCTTACAATTTTCTGACAGTGTGATGGTTCACTAAATGGCCAAAGGAAAAATAGGATTAAAAATACAAGGTAATGGTTCATAACTGCTAGTGTTAGCCTAATTTTTAAAAACCCTGCTTAGTGGGACTTACATGCAATACCCTCTAGTGTTTGCAATGTTTAATTTCCACTAACATTACAGCTTCTATTTTTAAATTGGGCCAAGGGTTTTAAAAGCATCACTCCAGGTTTGAAAAATAAGAAAAACTGCCAACATAATCCTTTGGTATAAAAACCTTTTCAGTACCATTAGCTGTATTTTGGAACCATTATTTGCCAAGAGGCACTACTTAAATAACAAAAAAGAAGAAGAAGAAGAAGAAAAAAAAACAGTGTTATATATTGTAAGCAACACGTATAAATTAAATTATAAGATTTGTAAAGATAATCAGACACTGTATGGATTATACCAGGGATTCCATGTATAATACATTAATTCCAAAGTTTCCCAAACACGCACACACACGCACACACACACACACGCACACAAACACACAGCTTCAAAAGACGGAAAAGAAAGCTGTAACAATCCAGACCCCACACATGCCTTTCCTTGCATGTTCTGGCTAAGTACCCTGTTTTCATCTTTATTATGAACTTTGTTTCACCCACAGCTGGGTACTCTGTGTCTCAGATGTCAGGCTTGTAGCAAGGGCTTGGAACAGAATTCATTTTTGAAAAGTAGGCCCAGTTAGCCAAAAGGAACACAACATAGATGAAATGTCACATTAGGAATTAAAAGGATGACTGGTTTAACAGCCAACCACAGGGAATAAAGGATGACTCACACATGAAGGGTAGTGGGTTTATCATGTAATGACAAAATCAAAGCAGTCCCCAATCCTAGCCGCACATCAGAGTCTCCTGTGGAGGGTTATCATGTACAGACACTAGGACCTTAACTTAGAGTCTTTTAATTCCATTTGCCTGGGGCAGGCCATAGTATTTTCAAAGAGCTCCAAAGGGGATTCTGATGTACAGCCAGGGTTCCTAAACCTGGGACAAAGATGCAGCAGCCATGGGGCTACAATTTACCAAAGGGCCAGAAAGTTCCTGGTCTGGTCACATTTTCTACACTGAGTGGGGAGACAGGGCTCATGGACATTCTTAGAAAGGACATTATGGCTAGCTCACCAGGTATCACTCTGAGGAAACCACAAGCATTCTGACAAGCAGCACCTTCTGGAGCCATCATAAACCCATGAGAGGAAAACCACAAGGCTCTAATTGGCAGAAGCAGAATCTTCTTTGGGATCAAAAACTGACTGGTCACAGAAGTTGCCTTGACTTAGCGGAGATGTATATGGACGGATCTCATACCTTTACCAGACCGCTCTTAAAGCCCAATACAGAGTTCACATACTTGTATGATGAAAGAATGGGTCACCATTACTTCTTTAAACTGTTCTGTTCATAGGTAAAGTCATGTCACAACAAAAAAGACTAGCATTCTGATGATGAGGAATTAAAGTCTCAAAAAAAAGACTAGCAGTCTGGATACAATGCTGGATACAAAAAGGGGTTAGGGAAATGGTTAATATTCCATAATAGCTGATGTCTCAACCAAGATGTCTGTGGTGCCTGTGTGAAGGAGAGTGGTTCAATTTAAAAAAAGGGTCAGATAAAAGTTACATATTATTCACACAAACCCCAATTCACTTATACCACCAAACTATATCCTTTGGAACACAAATATACATGCTTTAAGAAAATTCACTTGTAAATTATTCATGCATTTAATAAGCGAAAGGCCAAATACTAAATGACTGAGTTTCTACCTGTAGCATCTGACTCTTTCCTAAGCCTGGATCTCCAACAACAAGGATGTGTGGGTCTCCTCGAATGGGAATTCTGTTTTTGTCATCTGCATATTTCTGGCTTCCTCCAAAGAGTGCTAATGCCAAACCTGCTTTAACAAGCTCAAGTGAGAAAGAAGAGGGGGGGAGGGGAAAAACAGAAGTAAGAAAAACATAAAGATGACCAGCAAAAGGGTTGTTCCTCCTTCAGTGTTTACAACATTGATTTGTTTGGGGATTTTTTTTTTAAAGCATGATTGAACTTTAATTTTTTTCTAAGAAAAGTCTAAAAACAAACTTCCATAATGTAAATGATTAAAAAGCAAAAACTTGAAAGCGTATAAAATCAGAGAAGTAGCTTAGAAATTACAATGACCTACTTTACAAGGCATAAATCCATTCCACAAAAATGAAAAATACCTGTTAGTTTCTGCTTTAACATTGACAGTATCAAGTCAAGTCACTTTAAAAGGAGCCCATTTCTATTAACTTTAATTGACAGGCACTTTTTCTTATAAGGGACGATAGCTTGCCTCTCGTATCATTCATTTATGAAGAATAAAGATTCATATTAAAATATAAGTAACTGGCCAACAGAAATTACCTATTTTTTGAAAAGTCTTTATACATTATTTTTGCCAACTTTATAGATACACTTTTTGAGTGAAGATGCAGTAAAATACTTACTTCATGACCAAAAATGACAGGGCAAAGCGAGCTGAAAAACAGAATACAACTTATAAAAATTCTAACTTATACTTCATTGGTCCATTAGAAGATCCACTTTACAGTTTGTTTAACTTGCTTTAGTTAGCATGAAAAAAAGACAAATTAAAAAAAATTTACATCCCCTAAAACAATTAAAAAAATTTTATTCTTACAGTAAGCTTCTCAAAATTCTTGGTTAGTCTATAAAGGGAAGAATGCTTTAAAAACTGTGCCTATGTAAGGGAGATAGGCTACTTACAAAGCATCTTAAAGTAACCAAATATACTGTTGATCTTTTCACAGAACTAACCTTTAAAATGCATCATAGTCATGGTCTTCCACTTTAGGATACAGGGTTATATTGTATTTTACATGAATAGACATCTTTAGACCTATGCATTAAAAGGAGACTAAAGAGTGAACTTACTACATAATATTTTAAGATGAGATAAAATTTCATTTGTTTCAGTTCAATTCAAAGGGTCAGACTGATACAAAGAAGTACATTTACATTTAGTAATTTTATAAACAAGGAACAAACAAAAATGGACAGGGTAGAAGAGAAAAAAATCAAGAGTAAAATGTAACTCTTAATCCCATCTTAATATATGTAAACACAGAAGTTGGTGTCCTACCCACATCCCCTTGGCACTCACCATTCAGCATGTTCCTGCATAATCACTGCTGGCTTCCTACCAAGCAGCTGTACCTATCTGCCAAAGAGCTTTCCTCGGCCGCAGAAGCATCATCGGCAGGCAGGATGAGCTGGGGTGTTTAATATCCCTGGTAGCAACCCCAAATCTAGGCCCTTAGATGGAAAAATACTGAAGCTAGTTTTACACAGTGTGGTGTTCCAGAGGCCCAGGAAGAATATGCCCCAGATGCTGGTGGTAACCTGTTCATTATGGCACCATAAACTGACTGTCATCCCTTCTCTGTGTTACTTCCCCATTCCCCTACCAGTTCTTTTGGGATCACCCCCCAAATAAACTACATTTACCCGAATCATTGTTGCTGAAGAAACCTAAACTAAACCATAACCTGACACTGTCTTCTGCATTCTCCTTTCATGGTCCTTCTTATATTATCTAACATGGATCAACAAACGTTTTTAGAGAGTCAGAAAGTATTTTCAACTTTGCACGCTATACTGTCTCAGTTACAACTGCTCAACTTGTAGTGTGAAAGCAACTATTAACAACATATAAATAAATTAGGTGGGACTATGCTCTAACAAAACTTTATTTACAAAAACAGGCAGCCTGCCTAGTTTGCCAATCCCTGCTAGATTAATAAATGGAGGACCAGGAAAAATTCTAGTTTTGATGCTAAAATTATTAATATAGGGGAAAAAAGTAACGGTAGGAAGAAAACTCAAGTTTTTCATACTAATCTTCTGTAAGTATGGCAGAAGGCGGACCACTAAAATGTTCACTTTTCATTTATGTAACTGATAAGAGGAATCAATCAAAGAGGTGTTTGGATCTTCAAACTAGGTAACCCCTTGGCTGTCTGCTCACAGAGCACTCACAGCTAGATAACTCCCCTATCCTAAGTTAAAGCACCCTGTCTCCCAAGGTGAGTCTGGATAGCTATGTATTCAGAGGGAAGTCTCTGAGTGTTTAAGGATAAAGAACCCCTGAGGAACTCTACTCTTTACTCAGTTGGCTAATTAACATATTAAAGGCAAAATGAAAAAGCATCAAATTCGCTTAAAGCCCAGAGCCTAGGTGAACAGGAAAGCATGACAAGATCAATTTTTCTAACACAATGCATTTCAAAATCCTAGTTCTTTACCTCTCTTAGGTGCATCTATTATTCATTTTCCTGTTTTCCCCTATTTCTTCAAAATCATCCAAAACATTGTCAAAAAATAATTAAAGATAACAGCATGTTTAGTTAGTTAAGTACATTATTAAATCCCACTTAACCTTCAGAACAACCTCAAGTAGGTTTTCTCATTTCTATTTTTAGATGATAAAAATGAAGGAGAAATTAAATAACATTCCCCAGATCACACTGGAAGTAAGTGGCCAAAGCAGGATTCTTAGGTTTGTCTCCAACGAAAAGCTCAACCACTAAAGCAAAATGCCTCTACTTTGCTCCTTCTCTACTACATGGCAATGGCACGGAAATAAAGAGTATTAATGAACACACCAAATCTAAGTGACTTCTATTTGAATCTCTACAAACAACATCCTACATACAACTAATTGAAATAATTTTGAAATTCATTGTTCTCTTCTGTTGAGCAACAAACTTCCCTAAATATCTCTTATTGTTTAAACTAGAGATCAGCAAACTTTTTCTGTAAAGGGCCAGAGCACAAATACCTGTGAGCCGTATGTACAATCTCTGTCTTAAGGACTCAGCTCTGCCACTGTAGCACAAAAGCAGCCACAGACACTATGTAAATGAATGAGTGTGTTATTTATGGACACTGAAATATGACTTTCATATAATTTCATGTGTTATGAAATACTTTGATTTTTTTCAACCATTAAAAAATATAAAAACCATTCTTAGATCACAGGCCATACCAAAATGGATGGTGAGCTGGATTTGGTCCATAGACTACAGTTTGCCAACCATTTTGAAGAGTTGTTTGTTACTTGTAACCAAGAGCACCCCCAACATGCATATATGTAATAAAACTTCAGATAACTACATACATACTTGACAATGAGTTTAAATAGGTTTTCTTCAGCCTGAATCTCTTGGATGGCATAAAGGTCTTTAAGTGAGAACTCCATGAGTGTTCCATGCTTACACCCATCCTCAGAAGTTTTTGTTTTCTGTCCTTTACTATTGCAAATAGAATTTGCTTCAACGTACAAAAGGAACATGCACTTGTCATTCTTATTTCGAGAACCTGTAAATTCAAAGTATTAAATTCAGTAATTGGTATTTTCAATTTCTCTTATAATGACTCAACTAGAAGTAAAAGAAAGTCACAGTGAGCTACAAATGCATTTTTTTAAAGGAAAAGTTTCATCTTATGTAAGCAATAAGGAATTCCCTAAATTATTTGAGATTCAGAAGGATCTTAAAAAGAGAAAAAATGAACATTGAACAATCATTATTGAGAGACAATCAAAATGAGCAAAGAGTTATATCATACCTTCTTCAGCATTTGAGACTTTGACAATTCCAGTAACAGTCACCGTGTCTCCTGGGACACAGCTATCCACAAGATCATGTACAAGCTCACATTCTATTGTTCGTGGAATTCGACCTGCATCTCGTTGATCATCAGACATCAGCTCCTGGATTCTAAAAAGTTAAACAGTTTTCAGTCAGAACATATACTTACTTTGGGTTGTTTCTCCAACATATTAACTATTCAGGGTCCACATGAAATTGAGCTACATGAAGGGCAGATTAGTTTTTTAAAAAGTTCAATGGTGGCTGACTGCAGTGGTTCACACCTATAATCCTCACACTTTGGGAGGCCGAAGCAGGAGGACTGCTTGAGGCCAGGAGTTTCAGACCAGCCAGGGCAACATAGTGAGAACCCATCTCTACAAAAAATTTTTTCAAAATTAGCCAAGCGTGGTGGCACATGCCTGTAGTCCTAGCTACTTGGGGGACTAAAGCAGGAGGATTGCTTGAGCCCAGGAGTTCAAGGCTACAGTGCACTATGATTGTGCCACTACATTCCAGCCTGGGCAACAAAGTGAGACCTTATCTCAAAAAACTTTAATGGTTTATCTAAAATTACTTCAGCAGTTTCCAATTCAGGATGGCAGAATAAGCACATGCATTTGCCTAGCTTTCCTCCAAAATGTTCACTGAAATGAGACACTTAAAGAGTGAAGAGAAGTTTTGGGGTATGGAGAAGTGTTACCAGCAAACGAGATATTAATAAAATTTTTGAAAACAGCAAATGGTAAAGTATTGATAGATAAAACAAAATGAGGTCCAGAACACACAAAGGTAAAAGTAATAAGGGTACAAGAGAAGTGGGAGCCAATGTTCTTAGCAGAGCCCTAGAGAAGCTTCCAAGTCGGATGTAGCAGGAATGGAGAGCAGGAGTAGATGGCCGGAAGAAAACTGGATAATCAACTAAAAGACAAGTCATGGACTAGCTGCTTAGAATTTTTTTTGAAGGCAGGTGAACAGGCGGGTAGGGGAAGAATGAAGACTTTATCATCCGGCAAAAACTAGAACACAGTTCTTAGGAAATGGACCCATCTCCTCTGTGAGGGGAGCTAAGGCGCCCAGTGAGGATAGCGGAGCTTCAGAATAAAGACTCCTCATTCTGGCCTTTGAGAAGCCCTATCCCAATTCAAAAACACATTCATAAAGCAAAATCTGATAGTCAAAACGCCTATCTTCTTATTCAGAAGTGAGAACTCATGAGAAAAAACTCCTATCTACCTACAAAATAGCAAAGGAAATCTGTACCACCTACTCCAAATAATTTCTCATTTCTTATCGGACATTTCAGGACTAAATGGCAATAATTCAGGGAGGAGAAGGGCATTAAAAACAAAAAACTGCCTAAGAGTTTTGAGAAAATGTTGCCATCATAAAACAAGAATAAGCTGCTAAAAACAAGTACAAAATCAGGAAAATTTAAAACACACATATATAAAAATCATACATTTATAGAAAGGATGCAAGAAAAAGCCAAAGAAATCTAGAAAACACTAGAGAGAAAATCAAAGGGTGAGGGAAAAGTTAAGAAAAATAAATAATCCAAGGGATACATCTGACAGGAAGCTCAAAAAGAAATCAATCAGATATTATAGAGTTGAAGACGACTCTAAAACAAAAGGACCTACCAGTGTCAAGCAGGATAAGGACACAAGTAGATACACCCTCACTGTTTCAGAACAACACAGATAAAAGGGTTATAAAAAGGGGGGAAAGTCCAGTCCCCTCAAAGGAATGAGAATCTAACCAGCACCAGACCTCTCATCAACAGCAGGGAAAATTATAACAAAACAGACTTCAGTAGCCAGGCAAATTCTTATCCAGCCTAAGATCCAAATAAAGACATCTTCAGACATGCAAGAACCCACAACATTTTACTTCTCATGCACACTTTCTGAAAATTTGAGAAAATTCTCTAGAAAAACAAAATTAGAATCTTAAAAAATAGAAGACAAGCCCAACAGAACAGTGTGCAATCAATGCAGCAAGACCCCAGTATGAATCGGGGCTGCAGATCTAGAGAAGGACTAATCCACACTCAAGCAGTACTGCAAAAAGTCACTTTATCTATAGAATAAAACAATTATGTGAGGTAGTATATTATCAAACTTTTACTATAACTAATTTATTTAAAATGAGTTTGAGCAACCCATTACTTTTAAAGATTCAAGAAAAAGACTTAGTCTCTTCTCAATTGTTTACCCGTAAGTGTGATTTCCTAGTATTAGGAAGCCATCATTTAAATCCAATTAAAATATAAGTCTATTTTCTTGTCTGCTATTTTTACTTGAAAGCAAAGAGATTTTGTTCAAATAGTTTAAATTTTTGTTCAAAGATTCAGCGTTAAACCACCCTGGATTTTCTCTGCATAAGCCCTGTTGTGAACTCTGTACTGCCTCCAATGTCCTCATGCCCCTTCCAGTGGTGAAATCCCACAGACCTGCTGGAAATCAGACTCTACTACTCATAGGCCACACGATCATCTGCAAGAGTCTTAAACATTTTCCTCTTTTATAAAATGGGGTGTCTGAAAATATCTCAGCATAGTTCAGTTAGTTATTATATATGTCTGCATTGGTTTTCACAGGGCAGAAGGGGTGAAGCTAGCTAGTAGCAAGCCATCTCATCTTTTCCCTAGGTTCTTAGGTTTTTTAGGACCATTTCCTGCTAGGTTTCCTGGAGGGTACTCTGACTTCAAAACTGCCCATTATTCTATATTTAGAGATGAGTTATAGGCTGATGGCTAAAAAAAAAAAAAAAAAAAAAGTAATCAATTATCGAATGAAAAATACACACACAGAGAAAACTCTGACTCCCCCCCCAAAAAAAAGCCTATAATAAAATGCCAAATGCCTCACTGACAGTGACAACAGGAAATGAAACATGCCCGTTTCTAAGGGATTCTTTATTTGAAAACTTCCAAAACAATATTATTTCTATCACAGCTCATTATGGAATGAATCATATAACTCTGTTTATGGCCTATATCCAGTTCAATGAATGACATAATTGAGATATAAAATCAACTATTTCTCATTAACAATGGGGTATAATATTTGCATATTGTATCCTTTATAGAATCCAATAGAGAATAAATTTCAGATAAAGATTATTATTTCAACACATAAACTCTTCATCGAATAAACCTATTATATACTTTGTCATTGTTTAGATAAAAATCACAGTAAAACTACAGATTTACTCAATGGTATGAGAGACCTAAAGCCTGCCTCCTGTTTACCGGTCTGATTGCTTACTTGACTGACTGCCAGTCCATTGTAACTGTGAGAGGAGAGCTGCGGAGAGCGGAAAATGACTTCCCTCGACATGCAGGCACAGGACACTGCAACAAGAGTAATTCAGTCAGATTTTGATAAACTACAATCACATCTCAGGAAAATCCAAGTTAAAACACTTCATTTAATATTGCTTTAAAAGTTGGTCTCAGGATGCTTTTAAAGTAAAATCCACTAAGAGCAGTAACGACTTTCTATTTCCTCCTGCAATGATTTGATATCGTGAGTTTTTGAGGCACTTTTCCAGCTGGTCTATCTCACTTACTGCTCTCATTCTTTCTGCTGTGGGTATGCAAGCTGTCTTGCTCACCTCCCACACCAAGTACTCTTTCCTTCTTCTGTGCCCATGCAGTCCTGCTTCCTGAATGGCCCCTTTCATTCAGACCCATAAACCTAGTCCCAATTCTCTCCTTTTCAGAAGACTTTCCTGGGTCATCTTTAATCCCCAGCTCTCTCATCTAGCCTCCTTTTGTACTGTTTGTGTTGTATAATATTTATTGCACCACACAGACATTCTTCTACATATAAGCAGGGTGTGTTCAAGCTTTCAGAAGTCACTTGTTTGGCACTTGGACCTCAAGATGCATTTACAAATTCAGAGACTGTGGCAGACTGTATTTTCCAAATATGATTGTAGCAATATTTCCCCTCAAGCCTTTTTAGAACCTCCCCAACTCCTCCATCAAGAGATGGAGTCTAATTAACTCTCCTGGAACCTGAACAGGTTTGTGCCTCACTCTGTAATCCACAGAATGTGACAGAAGTGATGCCGTATGACTTCCAAGGCTAGCTCATCAAAGGCAAAGCCATTTCTGCCTATCGACTGAACCTCCTTGCCTTGAAGCTATCAGCACCCATACAAGCAGACTGAGTGTCCTGAGCTGCCATACTGTGTGCAAGAAGCCAAAAGTAGCCCACCCAGGGAGACCACATGGGGAGAGAGAGATGCCTAGCCAACCCCCAGCCACCTTGCTGTACCCCAGCCACCACCTGACTATAACTCCATGAGAGACTTGGAGCCAGAACTACCCAGCTGAGTAGTCTCTCCAAACTCCGGACCCACAGAAATCATGAGAAATACTGTCCACAGAAAATATCCAGTTTAAATCGGGATTTAAATTCTGGCCTCTGAGCGAACAGTAATGCCTTGAACCTTAAGACAAATGATGACACCCATCTACTAACACCACTGATTATTCAGAACCAACAGCTGAATCTAACACAACCTGTTCTTCCAGTAAGAGAAAGAAGTCCTAGGAATTTCAAACATAAACACTTTGTATTTCCGTTTCAAATTCTTCAAGGAATTATTTACTTCACTAAGGATTCAACCCTATACATTAGCAAAAATTTAATAAATGCTAAATTTATTAAAGTCTAATGGTAATAAAGGCAACTCTGGAAAAGAATAACAGGGCAAATATTCCTGCCATATCAAGTTTTAATAAAATCAACATAAATAAGACTGTTTAGAGTGTGTACAAAACCAATGAAATGAAACAGACTCCCATGTCTACAGGAGCACAGGGTACTACCAAGGACACATTATACGTCTATGGTAATAAAGGACTTAATTAGTAAATGGTATCAGGACAAATGACTTTTCACTTAAATATTAGATCCCTAGGCTTTTTTTTAAGAGACACGGTCTCACTATGTTGCCCAGGCTAGTCTTGAACTCCTGGCCTCAAGTGATTCTCCCACTTCAGCTTCCTAAGTAGCTGGAACTACAGGTGTGCAGCACCATGCCTGGCTTAAATCCCTAGTTTTATGCTGGTAACCAAATTAATTTCCAGATGGACACAATATTTAAATGTGAAAAAAAAAGAAAAAGGGCCGGGCACGGTGGCTCACGCCTGTAATCCTAGCACTCTGGGAGGCCGAGGCGGGTGGATCGTTCTGAGCTCAGGAGTTCGAGACCAGCCTGAGCAAGAGCAAGACCCCGTCTCTACCAAAAATCGAAAGAAATGATCTGGACAACTAAAAATATATATATAGAAAAAATTAGCCGGGCATGGTGGCGCATGCCTGTAGTCCCAGCTACTCGGGAGGCTGAGACAGTAGGATTGTTTGAGCCCAGGAGTTTGAGGTTGCTGTGAGCTAGGCTGACGCCACGGCACTCGCCCCAGGCAAGAGAGTGAGACTCTGTCTCAAAAAAAAAAAAAAAAGAAAGAAAAAGGAAACTTAAAAATATTAGAACAAAATGTAGGAAATATGTTTATAATACTCGAGTGAGAAAGGGCTTCTTAAGCAGAGCATGAAATGTAAATGTTTTGAGGGAAAAGACTGATCAATTTGATCATGTCAAAATGTAAACTGTACAACAAAAAAAAAACACCACAAAGTTAAAAAAACAAACCAAAGACTGGGAGAAGATATTTGTAATATAAATAATCAATAATAATTATTATCTAGAATATATAAAGAACTCCTATCAATAAACTAACAGGAAAATGAACAGAATATATAAATAGAAAATTCAATAAAGAAAGAAACTGAATGGTCAATAAAGATACAAAATGATGCTCAACCATAAGAGAAATCATAGAAATTCACATTGTAAATGAAATACCATTTTACGCCCACCAGACTGTCAAAAATAAAAAAAGTGTAATGATACCAAGTGTTAATGGAAATATGGTGAAATGGAAACTGCTTAACACTACCAGTAAGGATGCAAATTGGAACCAATACTCTGGAAAGTAATTTGGCAACATCTAATAAAGTTAAAAATAAGTATAGCCAAAAAAAAAAAAAGCATAGCCTATAACTTAGAGATTCCCCTGCTTCGGAGACATGTACAAGAATGGTCTCTGCAGCACCATTAGTAATTGTAAAAAACTGGAAAAAAACACAAATGCCACCACCAGGAGAATGGACAAATAGTGGCTAGTCATTTAATGGAATACCCCACGATAGTTAAAAAAGAGTTAGATATGTATTAAAATAGGCAGAACTCCAAAATAACAAAGTGAAAAAAAGTTGCAGAATGTTACCTTCAGTATATCACATATGTAAACACAGCACAACAAAACTAACCCTACATATATAGCCAAGAATAAAAATTTATACTCGAAGAACACATGCCAACTTCAGAATAGTGGCTGGCTCTAAGGATAGAACAAACGAAAAGAAACAGGAGGGGAACAGAGAGACTTCAACTTTAACTACAATTCTTTGTATTTGCCACAAACTAAGCTAAAATAACAAAATACTAATGATTTGCCAACTCATAATGGTGAATACATAGATGTTAATTACATTATTCTCCACACTATTCTATAGCTAGAAAATCTAGTTTAAAAAAGTTAATAAAGAAAAAAGAACCAAACACATCACTTCCAAACAGTAGGACTAAAGGGAAAAAAACGCTGATGTGTTTACCTACGAAGTCAAAATATAGAAATATGAAGGGAAAGGATCCACATTAACTTCAGGATAATGATTATCTCTGGGAATGGTACAAGCAAAGGGTAAAAAAGAGACAATTGTATCAGTAATGCTTTGTATCTTTAAAAATACATCGGGAGTTAAAAAATATAAATTCTGGGTGCTATATAAAGAAACGTTTTATTTATTTCTGTATTTTCTGTATCCTAAGGTATTTCATAATTTAAAAATTGAAAATAAAAAATAAAAAGAAGTGCTGTATTCAGAAACATTGGGAAATATTTTCTGTAAATTGATTAGCCTACTTTACCAAGATAAAGAAAGAAGCAGTTAAAGAACACATCACCTTTGTGGGAAGAGTATATTTTCCATCTGGAAGGGAAAGACTCTGAACTTCTCCACATGCAGCACAAAGAAAAGCCATCTTGGTGCAAAGAGGCTTTATATTACTGACACGAACCACCGTTCCTCTTAGAGCAATGTATTTTCCATAATAATTTGCTCGGACGTTCTTGAGCTGTGTCAAAGGTTCATAGTTGTATACTCTAAAAACAAAACAGGAACATATTTATTTGTAAATTTACAATGAACAGAAAGTTGATGTTGTCTGTATTTTCACAAGTTCCTTTCAGAAGTAACTATGCAATTCTCAAACCATACCATCCTTTTACACAGCACAAATTTCACAAGAAATTAAATCATTCTTAAAAATAAAAAAATGCTAAATCTTCCCTTCTTCTTATCCCGTAGGCTCTTTTCTAGGGAAAAAGAAAAAAAAATTTAAAAAAATAAAGGGAAAAAAGTAAGGCCAAAAGGAAAATCTACAGATTAAAAAACTTTGGGGTTTCTAACTTCTTTTTAAAGAATTCTAAGGAAATGTCTTCCACAAATTCTGGATAAGAAAAACAAAACTCTGATGATTACCTTATAAATCTCTTCTAATGAATTTAAAATCTTAGAATAAAGATGAATTTTTAAAAATTTCATTTATTCCCTTGTATCTAATAAAAACTTAATAATTTAACAAAATATCAAACCACTTTGTGTATTACAGATTAAGTATATCCCCTACCCAGAATGCTTGGGACCACGTTATGGATTTTTTTCAGATTTTTAAATATTTACATTACCGGTTAAGCATCCGAAATGTTCCAATGAACATTTCCTTTGAGTGTCATGTTGGTGCTCACAAAGTTTTTAATTTTGGAGCATTTCGGATTTTGGATTTTCAGATTAGGAATGCTTATTGATTATTAAATTTACACAGCAGGGTCTTGGTAAGTTCACATCCCAAACCAATGTTTACAAAAATCTGCAGGCTGGGAAATTTAGGAAGAAAACGTTGAGTTCTATCAAGATCTCTCTGCATAATTTACAGTGGGTTCACTTTGATACAATGATCAATGAGCTAGGTAGGAACTCACATCCTTTTTACAGATTCCTTTGTTTTTATAGAATTAGGTTCTCATTCTTACATAGTCTTCAATGCCCTATTCCAAATAATACTTTAATCCCAGCAAATTCCTCACCTGGCATGAATGTGTGGCACATTTACCATTGTTTCTCCATCACTAGATAATCCTTCCTGGGCTTGTAATTCAGCTGCATGCGTTTCAAGATCCTTAGTTAATACCTAAATAGGACAGACATTTACTCCAAAGTTGGAAAACAAAATATCCTCTTTAAGCAGAACTCTAAAGAGAGTATGAAGTTTATGAATAAAAACAGTTCAGAACAAAATAAAAACAGAACAAAACTCTAACAGCCCTTTAAAAATCTGACATTTAATTGTGACTACTTATTTTATAGTGGATTATGTTTTAATTGGGGTTTTCTTGTCTCTGGACTGGAAAACTCTAGCATTCTTGTCTGCTATTTTCTGTCCCAATGAAACCTAATATTAAAAGTCCTCATAGTAGCCCCCCAAACCATTACCTCCTGGTTCTAATAATAAATTTTTTTTCTTTTTACTTCTCCATATTCACTGATTTATCAAGACAGAAAATAAAGATGACCTTTAAAATACCTAATACCCATTCCCTTGGCATTTAACATTAAAAAAATATTTAATACCTACTTGTGTACAAAGCAGTTTGCTGACAATCTAAGATACAAAATAAGATAGATATATATAACTGTAGCTGTTATAAGGACCATAAAGATTTATAAACAAAATACCATGAGAGTTTGAAAAAGTGCCATGAGAAAGGTTTCAGAGAGACAACTGGGCGAGGCCCAAAGAATCTGGATACATAAGGTGAAGGGAATTCTACATTGAATGGACAGCATGTGCAAAAGCAGCAGTATTTAGACAATACAAGAGGGAGCTCGGTTGAGTTGGAATGTAGTGAATGAAGGACAGTAGTGGGAAATAAAGTTGAGTCCGATCATGGAAGGCTTCAATGCCGCATAAAGGATTGTGACTTCATTTAGTAGAAAAGAGCCATCACAGTTTCCCAGAAGAGATCATGTTTTACAAAGCATACCAACAGTTTAGGAATGATAATAAAGGCTTAGCCTAAGACAGAAGTAGTAAGGATGGAAAGGTCGTGGATTTAAAAGAAATTTTAGAAAGAGAAATGAAAAGATGTGGTGACTTGGATATGGGGAAATAATGAGCCAGTGAAGTCTGAAGACAATAGTCAAGGCTCCCAGTTTAGGGTTACTAGCAAATATACATATCTTTATGATGAACTGTTCCTGGCACCTGGATATCCTTACCTTCCCTGCTCTACGTCCAAATTCTAGCTACCCCTTTAAGACCTAACAAACCCCACCATTTATATAGTATTCCTCTGAACTTTCCCCATTCTTCCCAACAGTTGAGGGTCTTTTCTTTATCCATATGAATGCACCCAGCACTTTGTGCCTGTCCTGAGATTTGCTATTCTTTACCCTGAAGCATTTATCTGTTTGCTGGCCTAAAAAAACCTTTCACAAACGCTGTGTCACTTGACCCTTAAAAAAATTCAGGCAGGCATGGTACGAATTGTTATTGCTATTTCATATACAGGGACATTCAGCAAGATTAAGTGATTTGACTTATGCCACAGAACCTAGATCTGAGGTTGGTCTTTTTGCTCCAAGTTCATAACTGATAACATGAAGATGCCCTGCCTTATCTTCCCTATGAGACAGTATAGCTCCTTGAAAACAAGGTATAATTTCTGGACAATCTTTAATGAGATTAAACAAATTCAAATAAGTTAGAAATAAATGCCTTACGTAGGTAAGCTGTTGTATATAGATACCCATGAATGGTATCTTTTAGGACAGGATTGCAACCTTTCAGTTCTACCCAAAATCTTTTGGTAAAAGCTAAGTATCTTTTAGAGAAGGTACTGTCACTGTGAAATCTTCCTTTAAAATTCTGAAAAAAGTCTGCATAAAATAAATATTTACCTGATGTATTGCCAAACCCATGCAAGCCAAGGTTTCCTCAGGAGCATCTCTTAGTTCATTTGCTATATTTGGTATCGAGTTAGTTATTTCATCATCTTTTGTCAGTTCTTTAAAATCCACCAAAATACTTCCCTTTCTTTCTATTTCATCCTATAAAATATGAAAGTATTAAAACAATAATTGTTTTTTATAGTCAATTATCATAACTGAGAATTCAATTATCATAACTGAGCATTCAATTATACAATTTTTGAGAAAGCATATAACATTTATGTGGTGATAATGGTAAGCACTATGTAAGTATAAGCTTTGTGCCAAGCATGGTTCTAATGCTTTAAATATATTAACTTATTTATGCTTCTTAACAACCCTTTCAGGTAGATATTTATAGTTCTATGTCTAACTGAAAGAGAAAACTGAAGCAAAGAGAAATTAAGTAATTCACCAAAGTCCACACTGCAGGAAAGTGGCAGGGATGCAGTCTAAACCAAGGCAGTCTGACTCCAGTGCCTATGATCACAATCACTAGCACCTCAAATACACTGTTCAATAAGATGACACATAAAGGTGGACTGGCAGGTTTGTTGTAAAGAATCTTACCTTGTCATAGAAATCAATATGCCTTGTGAAAAATCTTTCAAATGCTTGAATCTTCTCAATAAAAGGAGAGCTATCGCTGTAAACTAATCCAACAAATATGGCATTAGCACTAATAATCACACATGTACAAGCATATTTTTCACAAGATCAAAGAAATACTGTATACATGGTAGGTGATTATTTTCTAATTGCTTTATATTTTGATTACATTTAAATAAGAACTGTTATAGAATATATACTCAAGATTCTAAAACAAATTTAGGTCTGTATAACCTGAAATGTAGACAGGAAGTGCCTCTCTCTAAAAGCCCCAATATCTGAGAACTTTGTGTTGAATCTCTGACATCTAATAGAGCATATTAGTTCAAATAGCTTGCACAAAAAACTTAAACCAAAAATAAAACCAAAGCCAGACACATAAATTAAACTTTTATTTTGAACAAGAGATAAAGCCAATCACAGTCTTTCCTGAGATCAGGAGAGAGACAGACCAATACTTAACTCTGATCCCAAAATTGTAAACCTATTTTTTTTTTTACAACCTAAAGTTTTGTAATATTTTCAAATTGGTCTCCCACAGAAAAACAATATAATGAAGTAGTTTGGAAGAACAGCTGGTCAAACCTAAGGCACCTCTTGAACTCCATCTTTAGGACCAGTCCAAAGATCACTTACGGTACAGTGTACTAAGCTACCTGTTAGGGGAATAACATGAGTATGGGGGTGGCTAATGCATCCTAAAGCAACCAAAGACCACTTGTGAAACACATCTGTCTATTTAATAGAAAAAAAAAAAAACAAAAAAAAAAAACCTCCCCAAAGAAAAAACATTTGTAAAGTACTCTATTCATTCACAAAACGAATACTGAGTGCCTGGTACAGGGCAGGGTCCTTGACCTCAAACAGCGTAGTCTAGTGGGATGGACACACACACACACACACACACACGCGCACGTATATACAAGACCCATACCTCACCAAAAGAGATATTTTAAGAGCACATAGATATTTTAAGAGCATAGAAAAGACAGTTCCCCACACTTACGTAGATAAATATATAATGTTAGCTGGTTTTCTTGCTTATCAAAGGGAGATTCCTTAACTGTGTTTCTAAACAAAGTTGCATCGGTTACTGCCTCCTGGTTCCAAGCTTACCGTTCTATTTTCTGCTCTATGATGCTATGATCAAGATCTACAGCCTCCATTTCCCAGACTCTCTTTAAGTTCTGCCTATCGGAGGCACTTTAGAGACTGGAAGGCAGCAGGAAGTAGGAAAGGAATTTATTCGTTTCTAACTCTTTGCAGCATCTCTGCAGCTGCAGAAGATAGCTACAGTTCTAGTCTCGAGCCCTGAGCGCCAAGTAATGTCCTCTCAGCCACCAGCAGCAACCAGCTTCATTCACCTCAGTGGTCTGAGCACAGCTCTGTGGGGCAGTCTTCGGGAGGTCCAAGCACAGCACTGTAGAAGGCTCCTCAGAGATCAAAACAATAGCTATGCTGTGCTTCCCCGCTCCTGAATTCCTAGGTTTTGGTAATCTCAGAACTTCTTAACTTTTGTTCCCTCAGTCATAGGGATGGTTGCTGTTTCCTAAAATTACCACTTTCTGGGGAGTTACCGCAATTTGCTCTTTCAGTCTTCCACCTGTATATCCAATTCCCTGTATCAAATCCCCTTTTTGAAATATGTAGGATGGTTTCTGTTTTCCTGACTGATACAAAACCTAAAAACAATGCTCTTGAAACATAAACATGATTTGTTTGGTGAACTAAGATTAAGGCGGTACATGTCAGTAAGCCAAATGAATTATAGTAATATGAGAGGTAGCATCCAAAGACAAGTTAAGAAAATATAATTCATGATACTTTTTATACTTTTAGCTGTACCTTCAGAAAAATAAAGCTTCCAGCCTTTATATGGTATGATTTGATCCAATGTTGACTGATGTAGCAACGACTGTGGGGTTTGTTCTGAAAAAAATAGAATACTAGGTTAGTAGAAACAGAGCAAACTTTTTCCCCCAAATTTTCTCCTCTTTCCAACAATGAGAACCTGATATAACATTAATAGAGTATTTAAATTAGAGGTTTTGGTAAGAATTTGGGATATTAATATTTAAATACTTGCTAAGGAGTAGCATCAAATAACAGACCAAAGTTTCAGATAAACTATTTTGTGTGATAGTCATGAATCACTTCCTTCATGAACGGAAAAAATTTAACAATCATTGACCTCACCTACCAGAATTATGTTTTCCCACGGTTTTACTCAAGGTAGGTCTGTGTTCTCTTTCTCTCCATTTTCCTGAAAAGTTTCCACCACTTCTTCCTCTTTTCCAGCTTTGAAATCTTCCTCGTCCAAATCCTCTGCCTCTATGCTCTCCATTCATGTCTTCCAAAAGACAGAGATTAGAAGTCTTCACCAAAACTATAGGGGAAACAGTGCTCCTTAAAATGTACTAATAGTAAGAAAGGAAAAAATTAATGTATTCTAGGTTTCAGACCAGCAAACAGGCTTGCAAAGTTGTACACCATGGCACAAGACCCAAATATTCTGCAGTTACCCTTTTAATGGTCACTTTTAATCCTTATCACTTTTTAAAATATACTATAGTGTAATGAAATAGCTTAGTAACTACTAAATATAGTTTAATTAAGTACACTAGATGCTAATGAGCTAAAAATAAGGAAAGATACTGTACTTGTCTCCCACAACAGAAACGAAAACAAGATAGGTAATTAATTCTAAGATAACTCGTTTGAAGTGTTTGAGGCTTATTATAGGGTAGTACAGGATGAACATAACCCTGACCTGTGAGACACTGAGGGATACATCGCCACAGCTCCTTACATACAGTCAGTTCTGCAGAGTCACAGCCACTTTCTGCACAATTTTTCTGTAAACCTAAAACTGTTCTAAAAAA
>RJWJ010003746.1:0-82835 GCA_004363605.1 Indri indri | reverse complement strand
GACTTGGCAGGGGGGAAGGGCAACATACGTAACCTAAACATCTGTACCCCCATGATATGCTGAAATAAAAAAAGAAAAACAATCAAACAAACAAAAATAATATCGCTGTAAAAAAAAAAAGAATAGTACATTACCTAGGTCGTGATTTATTTGCAAAAGAAATCCTTCTGTATCCAGAAAGAATAAGAACTACCCCAAATTATCACAAACCATGACCACAAGGCAACTCAGAGTATTCCTTGGACTTGCAGGATGCTACAGGTCCTGGGTTCCCATTTTTTTTCCCCTCTCTACTCTATGAACTGACCAAAAATAGCACTCAGAAACCTCTTCTTTGGGAAACAAAATATGAAACTTTAATGAACTTAAATGGGTTTTACAAAATCCTCCCACGTTACGACTTCCCAGTCACTCTAAACCTTTCACATTGTTTTTCCATGAATGGAAAAATCAGACTTTAAGTGTTCTCACTCCAGAACATGGAGGTAAAAATAGACCTAAAGCTTATTACAGCCTGAAATTGCACCCAATAGCCTGGGCATATCCAAATTGTTTAAAAGCAGTAGCTATAGCTGCTAAAATTGTAAAATGTTCTTCAGAATTTGTTTAAGAATATGATTTATGCTTGCAAGTTCCTCATGTAAAAAGTTTGTTAAATACTGAACACACCCAACATTTTTTCAGCCAGCAGACTAACAATTTACAGGATTCTGCTACTAGCTCCTTCAAACCTACATATTATTCGATGTTACTCTCTGAATCCTGCTACCCTGTTACCTTTGCCTAGCAAAAGGGAGATTCACATTGTGTTGAAATGGTTTCCCAAAATTTTACTCCTAGATTGGATTTACAAGACATACCTTTGACTAATTCAGAGTCAATAATCCATGTTGACGGCTCCTGTACTAAAAATTCTAAAGGAAAGTACCAGAGGGGATAGGCTGTTACAACCCAATATGAATCATCAGAAAGAGGAGTACTTTCTAAGTTTAGTGCTGCCCAACCTGTGGAATTATTTGTCCTCACTCAACCTTGTGAATTAGACAAAGAAAAACCATAAATATAGATACATACTGATAGCAGATGTGCTTTTGGAGTAGTCCATGATTTTGGTACGTTGTGGAAAAAAGAAGATTTTTGACATCTAATGGCATGCCTATAAAAATGGACCTCAGGTTGCTGATCTTCTTTCTGCACAATTGCTACTTCCACAGGTTGCTATAATAAAAATCGAAGCTTGTATCTGTAAATCAGACTCTATATATCAAGGAAATGCTATGGCCAGTTTTCATGCTAAGGCTGCAACTCAAGAGATACCTAATGTATGAAAATGTTATAACTTGAATGAGTTCCACAGGTTGATCCAAACCAAATAAATTATGACAAGTTATTCCATAAACAATGTTATACTTCTGAATTAGAAAAACAAGATTGGTATAATAAAGGATGAAAATTTCATACAAAACAGGGACCCATGGAAAGCCCTGATAGCTGCTTGGTACTCCCAGGGTCTTTAAAATTCTCTTTGCTGAAAGCCTTGTACTCAGCAACTCATTACAATATTGATAAAATGACACAAGTCATTAAAAAAAATTAGTGGAGTGATTGCTCCAATGTGGCCATACAAGTATATAATCAATGCTTGGCTTGTCAAACCAATAATCCCAGATAGACCATTGAAGTAGCCCCAGGGATAGCTCCCCCACCATTTGAACATTGGCCAATGGATTTCATTCAGTTATCCATCTCCATGGGTTACTGATATGTGCTTATAATAATATGTATGCTTTCTGGATGGATAGAAGGCTTTCCCTGACGAAAGGCTGATGCAATTACTCTAGTCAAAAAATTATTAGAAAATGTTTTTCCCCAAAGTGAAATTTCCAGCAATAGAGGATCTCATTTTACTGGGCAAATATAAAACAACTGAACAAGGTCATTCAAACATGATGGCATTATCATTGTCCTAATCATCTTCAATCTTCAGGGAAGGACGAATGCACCAATGGCATTCTAAAACTAAAATTGGAAAAATTAACCAAAACAACAGTATTATCTTAGCCTAAGATGTTGCCTTTATCCCTTATGTCAACAAGACCTACATCCTTTTAAAAACATAAATTTAACTCCTTATAAAATTGTTACTGGACAACTCATTCCCCTAATGGTAGAGCCACTTGTTTATCCAATTCTTATAAACACTGACATAATGCTGTAAAGCACTAATGCAATATTCTAAAGTCTATTTCCAACAGATAAAAGAAGTCTTCAGAGTCCTTCTGCCTGGTGATAACTTCATGCCCTAGACATTGAAGCCCAGTGGCTGGATATTCTGGAAAACCACTTTAGAAACTGCACTTGAAGGCCGGGCGCAGTGGCTCGCGCCTGTAATCCTAGCACTCTGGGAGGCTGAGGCGGGCGGATAGTTCTGAGCTCAGGAGTTCGAGACCAGCCTGAGCAAGAACGAGACCCCGTCTCTACCAAAAATAGAAAGAAATTAATTGGACAGCTAAAAATATATATATAGGAAAAAAAATTAGCCAGGCATGGTGGCACATGCCTGTAGTCCCAGCTACTTGGGAGGCTGAGACAGTAGGATCGCTTGAGCCCAGGAGTTTGAGGTTGCTCTGAGCTAGGCTGATGCCACGGCACTCGCCCCAGGCAAGAGAGTGAGACTCTGTCTCAAAAAAAAAAAAAAAAAAGAAAAAGAAACTGCACTTGAGCCTCATTGGAAAAGACCC
The DNA here is from genome assembly GCA_004363605.1 of Indri indri. NCBI lineage: Eukaryota > Metazoa > Chordata > Mammalia > Primates > Indriidae > Indri > Indri indri. The sequence continues at coordinate 80,094 of RJWJ010003746.1, read as the reverse complement.
TATCAGGTTATTTTAATCTCACACACAGCAGTTAAAATCACAGGATATCCAACCTTGAGTCCATATCTTACAACTAAAAAGAACTCCCTTAAATTTTTGGACTTGTCAATCCATAGATGACTTAAAACTAAGGATATCCAATGGAAAGTTTCCCCAGAAGCAGATGCCTCACAAAATAGATGTCTTTCCCAAGACAACGGAACAAGACCACTGGCACTATAATTAAAATATCTTTACTATTAATTTTATTAAGTTTTAGTAACATTGAATGTAAATACCCCTTGGTAGACACTGTACAAAAAAAAATCATCTGTGACTAATCAGGTGGAATGTTGGATATGTGTCTATTGATGAAGAATCTGACATATTTTTACAGTTATACCCTGCTAATAAAACAATTTGGTATTAACCCAGTGGGTATAGAGATATCACCAAAGCCTAACTAACCAGTCCTCTCCAATTATATTTCCTGTTCATTCTCAACTAGAAGAAAAATTTCCACTCTGTACTTCCAGTAGTCAGACCGATGTTCCCTCTCTGGGATTTATCACCCACCAATTGTGTGGGTGATAAATCCCAATAAAACTGAATTAGACTTTCTCAACAAAACTATAGAAAGTCCTCCTCTACTTACACTCCTTACTAACACTGTGACCTTAATAAAATGTCCACGAATGGCTGTTCCCCAATCCCAAATCCTATAGTAAATTCTTCCTGTTGCCTAAATTTAGTGATTAGAAGTGCTTCTTTCTCTTTGGTTCTTAAAGAAACACACAATCCACAAATTGCCCAAACCAAGAACATCAAAATTCTATCCCTAAGGGGAACAGGACTCTATTTCTGATGTCATCACCCTATGTCAGGAACTTCCCCCAAATTGGAATGGTCATTGTGGACTGGGACTAGGAATTTCCAATATCCAGATACAAAAAGCTATCTGCAAATGAAACCACCAATCTTGATTTTTTTTTGTTCGTAAGATAATATCACATAAAATAAATCCACACAGAACAAACCATCTCATTACACACAACACTGGATTCCATGAATTTGTCAGAGCTTTAATTCCTCATACTGGCATCGCTGAATTAGAAACAGCTATTATAAATTTCTCCAACACTTTAGACCGTTAATGACTGCTACTTCTCTCCAAACTTTGCAAACTGAGTTTTCTAGCCATGCTTCAATAGTTTTATAATACAAAATAAATGTGTCTTAGACACCCAAACAGTTCAATGAGGCATGTGTGTTGTAATTGGTGGAAAACATTGTTTCATAAACCAGAAATTGTAGACCAAAATATAAAATCTTAAAGATCAGATAAAAGTCTTTCATCGTATGGGTGATGCTTCTTTCATTGACTTATTTAGTTGGTTATATCTTGGCTCCTGGGAATCTCTGCTCCAAATAAATTTTTAGTCCTCGGCTATTATTTTCTCATAATTATCATATGAACCTCCCTTGTGACTGTTCGTTCATGCTTTCAGCATTTCTCCTTTCTCAGGAAATTATTAAAATAAAATGGAGATCGGGCCTGACAATTCTCTGAGCAAACAAAACCAGTGAGGTTAGTTATATAAGCAAAATTTAACCTAGCTTGATTTTTGAATGTAAGTAAAATTTAACTTAAGTTATTTTATGTAAATGCCTCTGACAGTCATAAACAAAGCTTAAGTTTCTTTCTAAAAATGGTATAAGATAATCACTTTTAACCCATCCCCTGACATCTGGAAACCCCATTGTAATAACCAGTCATTGTAAAATTTAAATGACTTCTTCATTTTCACTTCGTAAGCTACCTTGTAATGATACGGCTCTAAGCTTCTTACCACTTTTGGTTTGGGGTCTCCCAGATGGTGATCTGTATTTTCTTTTATTGTATGACAATAAACTTTTAAATTTTTTGTAACTTTGTCTGATTTTATTTTTGACACTTAGAAAGGTTGTTCTTCACTCATACACTGCTGGTGGGACTGCAAATTAGTACAACCTCTACGGAAAATAATATGGAGATACCTCAAAGAGCTAAAAGTAGAACTACCATTTGATCCCACAATCCCACTACTGGGTGTTTACCCAAAGGAAAAAAAGACATTCTATAAAACAGTCATCTGCACTCGAATGTTTATAGCAGCACAATTGCAAAGATGTGGAAACAACCCAAATGCCCATCAATACATGAGTGAATTAATAAAATGTGGTATATGTATACCATGGAGTACTATTCAGCCATAAAAAAAAGGAAAACTACCTCTTGTACTATCCTGAATGGAGCTGGAGCCCATTCTTCTAAGTGAAGTATCACAAAAATGGAAAAACAAACACCACATGTACTCACCATTAAATTGGTACTAATCAATCAAAACTTATATGCACATATGGAAATAACATTCATCGGGTGTTGGGCAGGTGGGGGGGAGGAGGGCATAGGTAAATTCACACCTAATAGGTGCCATGTGCACTGTCTGGGGGACAGGCATGCTTACAGCTCTGACTTGGGTAGGGCAAAGCCCCAAAGGCAAAGGCAATTTATGTAACCAAAGTGTTTGTACCTCTGTAATATTCTGAAATAAAAATAAATAATTTTTTTTAAAAAAAGAAAGGCTGTTCTGACACTTCAAACTGATTTAGTTCTCCCTTTTGTAAATTTTCATAGCACCTCACATTTTTGCATTTTGTCTCTTATCCCAACTGCAATGAAAGAACTACGTGTGTAGTTATTTGTTTTATGTTTCCCTAAGTCCCCTCAAGGCACGGACTGCAACTGCATAGTTAACATAGGTACATAGCAGGCTTGCTATAAGCAACTGGTACCAAAACTATAATAATTATGCCTTGTCTTATCTCTCTGTTTGAAAGTCGAATGAAGAAATTATTAAAATATATTCAACTTAGAAGGAAAGCTCATTAAAACCAACTGTATCCGATTCTTGACTGCAGGCTCTGATGAGGTATCTTTCTTTGCAGATGAAGCCTGGACACACTGTTAACAACCCATGTGATGGAAATGCATCAAGTTGGGGTATATTTTTAGCTACAGCAAATTATCATTCCTTTATGCTTTCAGATTTTCATCTCTGCAAATGAGTTCTCTTGTTCTCACATTTTTCAGAGTAAATTGAAACTGACTTTTTTTTATAAAGAAAGAGGATAGTTTAAAACAAAAACCATTTCTCCTTTAATCTTCACCCCAGCTCAGATATTCAATGAGCCTTTATTGGGCTCCTTGTTGCTTTTCCTCAGAATAGGGATGGTCCACCATACTTTTTGTAATAATACCATAGACTCAAACTTGAGTAGGAGAAACTTAGTCCAAAGAGAACAAAACAAAATTTGGCTGTGAGATTAGTCAGGGACATGATGTTCTACAATGATACAACTGGTTAATAAGAAACCAACATTGTATAGTTATAGATTTTTATACCATATTTGTAAATATGGTCATGTCATATAAAAATGAACTATAAGCTCCTACCAATCGATGCAATTTATGTAACGTCCTGAAGATGACAGGGGATTTAAAGACAAGCTAGGTAACTTTCTGTGTTAACAAATGCTATCAACAAAGTTCTCAGCCAAAATGTGATGCCAGCGCAGATGAGGTGTTTCACAGACAGAACCCTACTTCCCGGGGGTGTGGGGAGGTGGGAACTGGAAAGATAAGAGGAGGTCTGTTTAGCATATTCCCTGGGGTGCAGGCATAGCTTCTTAAGTACATGTGAAATATAATTTTATATTTTTAAAAAATAGCTTTGTAATACAAACATGAAAAATTAAAACTTGGTATACATTTCTTGATTAATAATAATATGAATAAAAAGTTTCAGAATCACTAAAGAAGCCCAAGATTTTTATGTTTAGTCAAGGAAGGCGTGGGCCTAACAAGGCCAGTCATAAAATTGGCCCAAGAGTAGGATAAGTATAAGGAGTGTGTTGGATTGGTACAATTTTACTTTCCATCTCTTTTTCCCCAATTTGAGGTCAAAAACTTTTTTCTTTACACCATTCACAGTCTTGCTTCTGTGTCTGTGACAGGCAGAATGATGGCTCCCCCAAAAATGTCTTATCCCAATCCCCAGAACCTGTGACTATGTTACTTTATATGACAACAGGGACCTTGCTTTAGATTAAGCCTAAAGATGGGATGGGAAGATTATACTGGATCATCTGGTGGGCCCAATCTGATCTCATGAGTTCTTAAAAAGTACGAGAAGGCAGAGGGATAAGTCAGAGAGATGTGACATGACAAGGACACAAGCCACTGTTGATGACTTTGAAGATGGAGGAAGGAGTTCCTGAGCCAAGGAAAGCAGCAGCCCTTTTAAGCTGGGAATGGCCTTGAGTTTACAGCCAGCAGGAAAACATGGACCACAGTGCTGTAGTAGCAAGGGGCTGAACTCTGCCAACAATCAAATGAGGAAGAAATGGATTCGCCCTGACAGCCTCCAGAAAGGAACAGCCTTCCAATATTTTGATTTTAACTTTCTGACCTATAGAACTGTAAAATAATAAATTCGTATTATTTTAAGCAACTAAGTTCCTGGCAATTTATTATTCCAACAGTAGAAAACTAATACAATATCTTTGCTCCTACCCTTCTCTGTGTTTGCAATGCTCTTCCCTCTCCCACATTCTTCTAATCCCTACATCCTCTGTGAAGCAATCCTGGCTTCACTGATCTCTTCCCACTCTGTTCTACTTTATTGGCACAAATGCTTAGGACACCTAGTTTTGTGTTCACACCTTTGTTCTATCTCCATAATGAGATTGTAAGACCCCTAAGGACGAGGATGTAAAAACGACGAAAAGTCATTTCTCTCCCTGTATTTACACTGTTACAACGTGACTTTGAAGATGTTCTCATTAAAAAGTAGAATATAGTTTTCCACCCCTTGAATCTGGGTTGACCCTGTGACTTGCTTTGGCCAATGTACATTAGCAAATGTAGCAGAAACAGAAGCTTGACTTTTAAACCACCATCATGTGAATGAGCGTAGGCTAGCCCAGCCATTCAAGTCCAAGTCCAACCAACAGCCAGTCGAATGCCAGGCAGGTGTGTGGACCATGGACCACTAGCTGACTGCAGAATCATGAGTGGGTTCAGCCCAGACCAGTAAAAGAATCTCCCAGATGACCCCATCCAAATTACTAACCCACAGAATCATGAACTAGTCAATGATTGCTGTTTTAAGTCTTCTTTTTGGGGTAGTTTGTTAAATAGCAAAATCCAACCTATACATAACTCAGTGCTCTGCACTGAGCTATTGGTGAACAATTTTTGATGATGATGGTGACAATGATCATGATAATAACAATAACAACAATGATAAAGATAATAAAGAAAGCTGTACTCACCCCTAGTAAAACAAGGTCAGTAGCATCATTTCCATATTCTAATGCCAAGGTATTTCAGTGCTTGTCATTTGAGGAGTTTCAAAATTTTTGTTCAAGTGAATTGGAAAACACAGAGGCTGAAGATTTTAGGTTTACATACAGTAGACTCTATTATTGGTCTTCAACAAATCCAAGATAGCTCCGCTAAGCTTTTGTATTGGTAAATTTTAGTACATCAATCTATCTATCATTGTGTCAAAACATTGGGAGGAACCAGATTGTCACTGTGCCATATCAGTTCTGAACATACAAATAAGTAGACTTCAGTTAAGATTTGCTTGGGACTTTGTCACATGAGAAAAACTCAGCCAGGAACAATTTTCATCATGGGTAGCATTTACACAGGAGCCAACCAGAGTTTATTTCTCATCCAAATAGTCTTCTCCAAAATCTGTTCAACTCCAACAAAGTCATCAAAAGTCTTGTACTTATAAAAGTTTTTGAGTGAATTAGGTAGTATAGTAGGCCTCAATATTTAGTCTGAGAAAATTGTACTTCTTTCAGTCTATATTCCATTAAAAGGTTTGGGAATGAGGTGGGAACAAAAAGGAGACTAACAGGAACAGGAAGAAAGGGGCAAAGTCACTAAGAACGTGGTATATTCATGACCCTGTGCCCAGGAAGGAACATCGCCGCTTACCTAGACTTGCTTCCCTATTGATTGGTGTGGTAAAGTTTTTGCCAAGCATACTCTTCTAATTAATCATTTGAAATGTTATAGGCCCAAGGAAAGAAAATTTTATCACTTCCAAGCAGAAGAAGAAATATTGTATAATCATAGAAATTAGACTTGAAAGATGTCTCAGAGTTGATCTGATAAAACTTCCCTGTAATTTAGACATTCTTTCTAGAGTTAATCCTCCACACCCTACTTGAATTCCTCAGGCATTAGGGAGGTCACAATCTCCTGAGATAGCCCAAACTATGTTGAGCACCTATAATGGAGATAAAGGTCTCTCTCATGTTAAGATGAAATCCATCTACCACCAAGTGAGTCAAATTTTTCCTCTAGAACCTCACACTTGGCTCGCTCTTCTGCAGTTTGGTGTTATGTTCACAAACTTAGGCTTTCAAATCAGCTGGACTTGAGTTCAACTCTCAGTTCTTTCCCTTGCCCGTGACCGTGGGCAAGTCTATCTCTCAAAGAATCAGAATTCTCAGCTATAAAGCTGAAATTGTAATACCTGTCTTATAGGGTTGTTGTGAAAATTAGATGAAGTAATGTATATAAAGTGTATAGACCAATGTCTGACACACAGCACATTATCAATAAATGGAAGCTAGCATTATTATTCTGCTTGGCGGCCTTTCAGATATTTGCAAACAACCTTATTTTTCCATCTAGTCTTCCCTTCTCCAAACTGATCATCTCCTTCTTCAATCACGCTTCAAAACACAGCAAAAATTATTTTTTCCCAGGTCTGGAGACTATACTTTTTAATAGCTTAAGTTTGCACTTAGGGTCTAGTTTAAATGATACCTGGCTAATGCCCCCTGATACAACTGGCAGTTTACCTATGGCCGGAAATTGGGAGGAATTTCCTCTAACTAATAAAACTGGATAGAAAAGCAGTTCCATGGCTCATCTGAGTGACTTCACCATAAGCTTGCCTGTCCTTCCTGACTGCACCCTGGTTTAAAATCACAGGGTCTGTACTTTGAGAGGAGAATGCCATTTTCTCACTCATCTGGTCTCCACAGGAAGGGATTTTTGCTAGCACCTTCTTTACTGTCTAGATTGTGAACTATGTGATAAATCAGAACATAAAGTGTGCAGACAGTGAACCAAAATATCACCTTTATTATTGATAAAGTGCAGGTTGGAGGATGCGAGTTAATGTGAGTGCCAAAATAGGTTTACTAACTCACTCCTAAACTCCCTCCCTACCTATCTTATCCTTGGAATAAGCAGGTTCACTAGCTGTCACTGGTCCAGGTGGAGAGGGGAGGAGAAAGAGATCACAGCTCTTGCACTCAAGACCTTGCTAAATTATTTCCACTCCATTGGAGTCCTGGCTTCTTGTCCATGCTTTAGTCTAGCCCATGGAGGTAAAGTGAGTTACCTGGTAGATAGGCAATAGCCATTAGTCCAGGTTTCCCAATAGGGTGGAGTAGAAGGATGCAAAGAATCCATATGCTTGATGACATCATTATGCTACTAAACCAATTCTGGAAGCACCTACCTCCAGACTTCTCTTTCATGTGATGATTAAATGTCATCATTGTTTAAACCACTTTCAGTGAGGTAGTCTGCTACTTGCAGTTGAACGTATTTTCTTACAAGCAGCAGCTACAAATACTATCTGTTACTAGACCCCATTATAACGTCTTTCAGCAGCTTACACTTTCTTTGCATAGGTGAGTATACACACACACATACACACACAAATAAAAATATATGTCAGTATATACTTTCTTAATTATATATATAATTAAGTAGGCATAGGAAAAGAGAGAAAAAACAGCAGATGAGTACAGCAAAATGTTAAGGGTGTGGCCGGGCACGGTGGCTTACACCTGTAATCCTAGCACTCTAGGAGGCTGAGGTGGGAGGATCGCTTGAGCTCAGGCATTTGAGACCAGCCTGAGCAAGAGTGAGACCCCCATTTTCTACTAAAAATAGAAAAAAAAATAGCCAGGCAACCAAAAATAGAAAAAATTAGCCAGGTGTGGTGGCGCACACCTGTAGTCCCAGCTACTTGGGAGGTTGAGGCAGGAGGATCGCTTGAGCCCAGGAGTTTGGGGTTCCTGTGAGCTAGGTTGATGCCATGGCACTCTGGCCTGGGCAAGAGAATGAGATTCTGTCTCAGAAAAAAAAAAAATGTTAAGTGTGATAATCTTTGGAAAATGTAACTATGGATGATATAATTTATTTTATGTATTTTCTGTATTTTACAAATTTCCTATGAAAACAGACATTAACCTTCAGATAGAAAAAAATAAACTTTTCTTAAAAATAAAACTTTCACAGGGGCAAATTTTTGTAGTACTGGGGAATCAGCCAAGCCGACATTTCATAGAGCTTTCACTAGGCTAAAAGCAGAGTATCTGTCACAGCTTCAGATACAAAGGATGCTTCATGCTTTTCTACTTCCTGAGAATAGAAAAATGGCAAATGGGCTTAATTTATATCAGGAAAGATTAAAAATTTAAGCACTTTCTATCTAATAAAAATAGCAAGGAGTGGCCTGGATGTTTCTAGCACTTTCTTCAGGTCTATCTTCCTGTGAACTGACCAAGAGGGGTAAAGACATTTCTATAGTTATTTCCCCCAGCATTCTAGCAAAATCACATGGCTTTTGATTAGCAATGTTTAAGGCTTTTACAAATAAAAAATATGCAGCTTTTCTATGAAAGGTTGTGAGAAATAATTGCACATCTTGAGTAATTTGATCTTGAATTTAAAGTAGTAATTAGGACCAAAACTTCTTATTGTTGCTTTCTTCAATGTGAACAGAGCTTGGATGTGACAGGTGTATAAATCACCCTCAAATGACAGCCCCAACAGCATGTGATTTATACACCTAGCTCATAATCCCATGTTATTACTCTGGAATATCCCTTGGTAAGATAGGAATTGGGACCTGGGATTTAGTCTTAGGTCTACTTCATTAAGAGAAAAATAAACATGCAAGAGAAAGGACCAAATATTTTTTCTTTTAAAATTACTATCTTCAACTATAAACATATATTAAAATATATATTTCAGAAACTGGTTACAAAACAGATAAAAGATGGTATTTTTCTCCAACCCAAAAAAATCAGAGGAATGAGAAATAAACCCAAAACAAACGAACAAACAAAAACTTTTCCTATGTGGTTTTGAAGACAAGATACGAACATTAAGAAAAAGATAATACAAGGAGGGGATATACGGTAAGAACAAAGTAGAAGCAGAGCTTTTAGCTGGGGCAGGGAGCTCTAATGAGGCGCAGAAACTAAATGAGCCTTCCTGGAGCAGAAGACGGAGGGTGGACAAGCAATGGAAAGCTAGGACACCCTGGGACGGTCTGTCGATGCACCAAGGCTCAGACACAAAGCATGGGCCATGTTTCGAAGGCAGAGTATACACCAACTGGGCAATAGCAAAGGATGCAAGTTGGGGAGAGATAGATTTGGGGAATTAGGGAATGGTCATATCGTGGATGGAATTCCCCATCTGATTTAAAAGTCCTGATTTTATCCTACAGTTCAGAACTTTCAACCGCACACTCTGGAGTCAAATGTTTGAGTCTCATTTGATCCATTGTGTGGTTTTAGGCATGTTAGTTATTTTTCTTTCTTTCCTTCTTCTCTTCCATTTTTCCTTCCTTTCTTTTATTCTTCTTTCTCTCTTTCTTTGAAAAAAGCACTTCACTTTTTAACTTTTCATTATGAAAAATTTTAAAAGATATACCACAGAAACAGAGAGAACTGTGTGATGCATCTCCACGTACCTGTCGCTCCCATTCAACAACCGTCAATATCCAATCTCTTGTTGCATCTAAGCTCTTTCTACTCGCTTCCCACCATTGTCCTCGCCTATTGTATTAAGCTTGATATGATTACGCGTCTGGGCAAACCCTGTGTGTGGCACGTGGAGGCCCTGCTGGTGGGAGGAGCTAGGAAAGGATGCCTGGAGAGGGCCTGTGTGTAAGGACCACTGAGAGCACTCTTGCCTATAGAGAATGGGGCTCCAACCTGGGTCTCGTGCCTTAAAGGGCCTGATTCCACCCTCCTCTGGCCACCATTCCCACAGGGAAAGGCGTCCCATTGAAAGGTGATCGCCTAGATCCTGTGCCTTCCTCCATAGGAATTCCCTGCCCCAACAGCTCAAGGCCACTTTCAGGGTATGCTCTGGCCCCTGTTTGTGTACCACTAGATCCCAGAGGCAGGCAAGGTGGCTGGCTGAGAGAAGGATGTGGGCAGAGCTTGGGCGTGTGGGCTGAGTCACACATATGCAGGAGGCCCCCTGAGATATTGAAAGCGAGAGTAGGGGGGAAGAAAGGGTCCCCCCTGTTCCTGCAGAACAAGAGCCGCATCTGGAGCTCCACTCTTGCCCAAAAACCCACAAGCATTAAGGACAGGCCTCGAAAGTAAGGGACATCTACAATTTTTCTTAATATTCTTAAATTTAAATGTATGCCACTCATGTCCTTTGTCAAGTCAGCTTATAGAACTGCTGAAGCACCAGATAAGCATTGTCTGAATCCTGAGACAGAATAAAGGTTACACATGAAACAGCGAAGTCAGCCAATACGGTTGTTATCAGAAGAACAAGGTTACTGTGCATCACGAGTTCAAAACAGACCAAAATTCCATCAGTGAGCAGATCTTCTAAAGGACTTTATGAGAGGATTACAGTGGGCCCTTGCTCCTTCCCCAGTTACACTCCATCCTTACACCCGGATCCTCCTGAAAAACAAAAATACCCTCAGCATAGAAAACTTTCCCCCTAATTCTGAGAAACAAGGAAACTTGTTTGACCTTGGAACTCTCCCTATAGTGTTTAAAACAAAGACCACCCTTGTAAAAAACAGAATTTGTCTTTATTCACATAAGTCATTTTGGGAGAAGGGAAATGCTAGAGATAATACCTGTTACATCCAAGCATTTAGCCATGAAAATGCACAGGGATAAACTTTCTGGTCCATGTAAAAAAAAGAAAGAAAGAAAGAAAGAAAGAAAATGCCTGAGGAAGGGAGGCAGGTGCTATGTGCCTTAATAGGCGTATATCTAAAGAAAAAAAAAAAAAAAGAGTAGAAAAGACAAAGTAGGGCAGCCCACGACAGCAATTAGGATTTTTTTATTCCTGAGAGGATAATATGTGGTTTCATTTAGGTAAAAACACAATCTCCATTAGCTTAATTTGTAAAAGCAATAACTCCAACACTCACAGCTAGCGCCCTAGTAAAGCAGTTTTAGACACATCATTGCTACTTTGAAATTAAAAGTGAATCAGTCCTATGGAGTTAATTACCAGTAAATTAGTCTAAAGCGGGCCTCCCACGTGGCATGGAGCCAGCATAAGATGGTTCTCAGTGCGAGCCAGAAACATTGCAAGATACCAGGTATATACTTGAAATGCTAAGTTTGTATTAAACGATGGCAAATATTTATATGAACAGCAGGAGAAATCATTTGCAGCATCCACAGTGAAAAACAAGGACAAAGGCCTGAATTAGAAGACCTTTTTGATAGAGATTTATAAAAGTGTCCCCCAACTGCCTCTCCCCACAAAAAAGGAAAATCCTCAGCTCTCTGTTGTTGTTGCAGCCTATTCCCCAAAGCTTACAGAAAGGAAATTATACCTATTTCTTTTTAATCCTTGTATATGGAACTTAATTACATCAAGTAGAAATAACTTTAGAAACCAAAAATAAAATTAGATAAAGCCAGCACAAAGAAACTACGTTCATCACTAGTGCTTTGGAATAGCACAGCCTCTGTTACAGTGTTCTCAAGGAGGTATGCAAAAAAACCAGAGACAAAAGAAGAAAAAAAACCACAGAAGAATAGTTATCGAACTTTAATTAAATATTTGAATCAAAGAAAATGGGAAAAGATGAAACTTTAGTAAGAGAGAAATGGTACATGCACAAAGGGGATAGGTTAATAAAATGGCTGCTGATCTATTATTGGTGATGAACATATTTGTTTTGTTTTGTTTTACTAAAAACAAGTCAAAATTTCCTGCAGTTCCCATAATTATTTAAATGCACAAGCGTTCCTAATATCCTGGCTTAAACTGTCCAGGAGGGCAACAAAGCAAACTAGTTTTATTCCTGAATTATGCAGTTAATTATGGCTGTTTGGGCCCTGATTTGATGTAGTTAGCAGTCAGAATGCTGACATATGATTGTTAAAATCACTTTCATCCCATTTTATTTTTATAAGGTGATTTTACACAATATTGAATTTCAGATATTTCTAGATAAATTTAGTAAACCAAAGGTGAAAATGACAAACCTCAAATAATGTATTGAGAACAGATTCCCATTTGAACCGTTCATTATATATAACTGAGTTTATTATACCTCCTTCAACGGACACAATATTAATGTAAATGTCATGGTAATATATATGAACCACATAAAAACAGTGTTGCTTTCTAATGTGTGGCTTGTTTAAACCCTAAAAGAGCACAGCTGGCTTTGCAGATCCATCTTGACTGTGATTCCATTTGCAAGATGAAGTCCCAACTGGGAGTTTTCTCATAAATTGGGTCAAGACAAGAACTCTGCGTACCCAGAAGTGTCTCTGTGTCTCTTTTCAAATAATTGAAGGCCATTTCTTCTGGTGTCTGGAGGAAGTAAAATGTCCTTGTCTGATGCCCAGTAAGTTCTAGCATCGAGGAGCATGCAATAGCAGCTAATATTAGCTATACAGTCATGGTATTATTAGTGTTTAATTATATCATGTGCATTGAGATATTTTAAATGTTAAAGAGAAAACAGAAGGACTTATTCTTTTTAGCAACCATTACAGTACAGAATGTTCAAAGCTGCAATCACACTCATAAGGCAAACAAACTGGTTACGAAATGAGGGTAGCAACAAGTGTGCATGCTATAGAGAATGGCACCTAAAATAGATAACTTCCTTATTTATTTTCAAAATTCAAGTGCTGGCCATCAAGTGCTAGACCATCAATTATCTAAGTGCAAATGTTTCATGTTAACACTCAATGCCAATTTTCTGTCTTATGAGTGCAATAAAGGGAGTGTAAAATGATTTTTTTTTCTCTCACTGGCTAAGATTCTATCACATTCGAGAATGACTTTATAAAAACCCTTTTAAGAATAAAGGGCTTAAGGTCTTAATGGAAACTCATACTGGTGTGCACTTCTGTAGCTTCACTCTTCTGGGTTAACAAAAGACTAAATTGTAACATAAGCGTCATCAAAGACAGGTTACTTTCTAAAATACTTTCTACATATTAAATTATTTCCTTCCTCAATACTATTTCCTTTGGCTCATGCACACTCAAGGCGCTTCATATAGAAGACGATGAAGGTGGGAAGGGTTATATGTTAAGAAAGCTCTTTTTCAAAAACAAACTGTGTTGAAATAAATTAACCGGTTATTGTAAAACGTCAGTTTGCAAGGTCTTGAAGTCTCTGGTGTTTTGCCTTTAGGATTTCTCTAAAACACAGAAACAAAGGGTAAAAATCAGGTGGCCGTCCCAAATCCCCATTTATGGAGAGGCCTCGGTTCAGGTACACCACTGGGGTCGAAGGCAAAATCTTTGCCCTGGTTTTTTGGCTTTGCGGCGGGAGTCTTCATTCGGGCAGGGGATAACTTGGGAGGGAAGGAGGAGACGGTGACCGAGGACGCTGGAAGCCGGGCCCTGGCGGGGTTACCAGTGCTGGCCGGCGGCGCGGGTGCCCAGCTGTGCCTGAGACACGGCGGGCACAGCCGTGGCTGCCACGGCGGCAGCCGCCGCGTCGCCGACGCCGGGCAGGACGGAGCGCACGGAGCGGCGGAACTCCTCGTTCCTCCACGTGTAGAGCAGCGGGTTGAGCGCGGACAGGGCGCAGCACAGGAGCCAGCTGGCCGCCTGCACGCCCCAGGGCACCGGCAGCGAGAAGCCGCTAGCCAGGCTCACCCACACCAGCGGCTGCGTGGCCAGCAGGAAGACGCAGCAGAGCAGCAGCACCGACAGGCCGCTGAGACGCCGCTGCGCCCGCCGCGGGTGCAGCGCGGGCGGCAGGGGCTGGGCCTGCGCGGGGTGCGCGGCGCCGCCGGGGCCCGACGCGTGCGGGGCGCCCGGGAAGGCGGCGGCGGCGGCGGCGCAGCCCGGCAGCTGGTGCAGCAGGTGGAAGTTGAGCACGCTGACCCGCTTGACGCTGACGCGCACGCGGCGCACGATGCCCAGGTAGCAGTGCAGCAGCAGCGCCGTCTGGGCCAGCAGCGCCGCGGCGGCCAGCAGCGCCGGGTAGTGGACGCGCGGCGGCGCAGCCCCGGGCCGCGGCGCCCAAGGCGGGAGCAGCAGCACGAGGCCCAGGGCGAGCGCCCAGGACAGCGCCAGCATGCCCGCTGTGTGGCGCCGCTGGTACAGAGCCTGGTAGGTGGCGGGCGCCCGGGTGATGAGCAGGTAGCGGTTCAGGGCCACGAGGCAGTGGGACAGGAGGGACACCGTGAGCCCGAGGCCCAGCAGCCCGCCCCGCAGCAGGCGGTAGCTGCCCCCGGCGCCGTCCCACTCCCCGGGGGGCTCCGCAGAGCCGGCGGGCAGGAGCCCGAGCACCGCCTCCTGCGGCATCCAGAGGGCGCAGACGCTGAGGTCGGCGGCGCAGCCGTTCACGATGAAGGCGTTGCTGGTGGTCTGCAGCTTTCGGAAGGAGGACACGAGATAGATGACCATGCCGTTGGCCAGAGTACCACCGATGGCCAGGCCCGAGTACAGGAGGGACACGGGGATGCGCCGGCCCGCCCACGACTCCTCTTCCTCGCAGAGCAGCAGCAGCGATCCCCCGGTGGTGGAGGAGGTGGACGTGGAGGAGGAGTTGGTCATTCTGGCCAACTCTTCACACCTCGCTCGCTAGCGTCGCCTTCTCGCAGCGCGGCCCATCCTGACACTTGCCTGCCTGCCGGAAGGGCAAAGACATCCCTTCAGCCCTCTGCCACCAACACAAAAGGCTGAAGCAGGATAATGGGCTGGGGGAGGGGGAGAAAGGGAGCTCGAGGAGAACGGGGGTGGCGGATGACAGGTGCCTGCCTCGGAAATGTCTCCAGATCCAGGGAAAAGGCCTCTTTGCATTGCATTTGGCAGGCATGGAGAAGCCCTGGGACAGAGAAATACCAAGAACGGCCTCCTCTTCTCCCCCCAAAACACACACACACACACACACACACACACACACACACACACACACACAGGAATATTGCCAGCTGGAGCCTCTACTTTCCAGGAGAAAATAGAGATATCCCAGCTGGGAAAAATGCCCAGGGAAAGGGATGGAATACCTTGTGTTGGAGCCGGTCCTTAGCTGGCGATGGAGAGAGAGGGATTCCAGGAAATACCTCCTCAGCAACAGCATCTGTGGTCCAGAAATCAACAGGAAAAACTCAGCTGGGATCAGTGCCAGGAGCAAGTGCCCGCTTCTCCGAAGCAGCATCCACACACATGGTCCTAGGCAGGAACCAGCAGCTGCAGGGAGACTTCTCAGCTGGCAGCAGGGCTGCAGAAAGTAAAGTGGTGGGCTGCAAGCCCAGGCGGGCGGGCAGGCAGGCAGCAGCAGCAAGAAGGCTTGGCTGCAAAAGCAGAAGCTGAGCTCATGAGGAGAGCACCCTGCGCTCAGAGGCAAGAGTGGTGGCTGATGCGGTGAACCCACTCGAAGCTCTCTGCTGCTCAGTTATACATCACCCAGAGAAAAGACAGCCTTTCCACGCTTGGCATGAATTATTCAATAGCTTCTGACTTGTAAAAGGAGGAAAAATATCTTGCTCAGAAAGTCCTGTAGCTAACGAGTTTCTCTTTTCTCTCTCCTTCCCTCATCACCTTAGTTTTCATCCTGCTTCATTTTTCTTTTCTTCTTTTTTTTCCTCTCCCTTCAGTGTTAAAATAAGATTTAATATACTCCCAGTGTATTTCATCTCAACCTCATGCATTCTGGGGGCAAGATATTTCTGAGAGATAAATACACTCCCCATACCTGGGACTGATCTCTTCATTTCCACATTTTTAGGGAGAATTACTTTATATTCTAATTGAAATTTGTCTTTTCTTTGGTAAACTGGGACATGGATAATTATCCACAGAAAATCTCCAATCCTCAATTTAAATCATAATTTCAGTTTTCTCTCATCACCAAACTCCTTTCCAGTTTGGCTTCTGTTTTAGTAAAGAATTGGTTAGAGGATAAAGATGAAATGGTCAGAAGGTCTAAAGTAGGTGACAGTGGTACATCTGGACAATGGAATATTATTCAGTGCCAAAAAGAAAAGAGCTATCAAGCCATGAAAAGACCTGTAGGAAATTTAAATGCCTATTACAAAGTGAAAGAAGACAATCTGAAAGGGCTACACACTGCGTGATTCCAAGCACGTGGCATTCTGGAAAAGGCAAAACTATGGAGATGGTAAAAAGGTCAGTGGTTGCTAGGGTTAGGGGGAAGGGAGGGGTGAATAAGTGGATCACAGAGGATTTTCAGGGTTGTGAAACTACTCTGTGATACTGTAATGGTGGCTACATGTCATTACAATTTTGTCCAAACTCACAGAATGTACAACACCATGTGAACTGTGGACTTTGAGTGATGATGATGTGTCAACGTACATTTAACAATTGTAGCAAATGAACCACTCTGGTGGGGGATGTTGAGAATGGAGGAGGCCGTGCATGTGTGGGTTGGGGGTTATGGGAAATCTCTGTACCTCTTGCTCAAATTTGCTGTGAACCTAAACTTGCTCTAAAATATAAAGTCTATTAAAAAAAAAATAGGTGTCGGAGGAAAGCAAGGAACCTGAATAATCCACACGGTGTGAACGACAAAGATGGCTTTTCACTTCAGAACTTTTTATCTTACAGTCTGTCTTAGAGATTTACAGTCTGATGTTGGAATCCTCTTTGGTGCAAGCACTCGTTTATCCATTCCATGTGGGAAGTTTTTCACGAAAGGCATCCTCTCTAATAAATCATTTTTCACTAGGAAGATCATGTATTTGAATATTTAACCCAATATAGGGTATGGTAACACGACACAGTGGAAAAAATGCTAGGTTGGATTGCAAGACACCTAGGTTCTCAGCCAGGCATCCATCAGCTGGCCTTGTGATGGATTATTTTCATGCTGTCACATAAGAAGTTTCCACTCAATGACTTCAAAGTCCCTTTCTGTAACTGTTGGTGAATCCCTGTTCTTGAATTTAGCATTTCTTCTCCCTAGTTCTGACACTCAGCACATACCTCTTCTATCTAACCTATAATGTAGTCCTGTGTCCCGTGGCAGGAATCTTTTCCAGTCAGTCCCTAAGAGTAATGTTTCGGGATGAAGGTCGTAAGGCACCTCCTTGGCTTTGCTCTTTCTCTTTCCAAACCAATGTGGTTAGTTAATGACTGTTAAGAACTCCGATGAGAGTAAGACTAAGCGTGACTGATGGGTTTAGTCCAGTTGGGCTATACCTGAGCGAAATTGGCTGGGGGCAGGCAGGCATTGTCAAAGAAAACCAGTGACTTGCTATTCAGTGGAGGTTTTGATATCAAGTTTATTGATGTTAAGGAGCATTTGCCATTATCTTTTTGGCTTTTGTCATTCGTCTTTATTGAGGTTTTGAGTACATTAAGTGCAAAAAGCCTGCTGGAGATTCTTCTAATCATTTATTGTTAAAGCTTGTCATTGAAATAGTTTTTTCTCTCACATTAACTTACTACTAAAGGACTCTGATGGAATGTCAGAGGTGAGTATTCAAATTCCAGATCCTTGGTCCCAGCTGCTGCTTCATGGGTTCCATTTGAGAATGAGCAAAGTCCCTGCTGAGGGACTTTAGGCCCTTAAGTCACACGTACTTCTGCCAAGACTGTGTCTCCTTTAGCCCTAACCTGATGGGGGCCAAATTTGTGTTTGTTTTCAGATTTGGTTTTGTTTTCATTTTAAGTTACTTAAATTAGATAATATAAGGTGGGGTTTTTTTTCTATCTTCTTCCCAGCACCAGGATAGTGCCTGGCACATAGTAGATACTTAATAAATACTTATTGAATTAATGAATGGATGAAAGTATAAGTGATTTCATTTATTTATTTATTTATTTTTTTAGTAAAACAGTAAGTGGTTTTTCTGAGCTTCTCTTTCCTCCTGGCTCCAGCAGGAACTTACTCTACCAATCACCCCGTCTGAGGTATCCTCAGTCTCTCTACTCTCCACTGGTCGCTGCCCTTTGGTCTTACAAAGATGCTGATTTCACCACAACCTAATAAAACTTCCCCAGAATTTCACCTCCATGTCGAGGTGCCTACACATAGCTCACTTCCATTTCCGGTGGACATGCTTGTTTTCTGCTTCTACTTCCTGTTCTCCCACTGAATGCCGCCCACACTGCCTTTAGCTCTCACCACTCCACAGATGCAGCTTTGGCTAGGGTCAGCAGCAGCCTCTAAGGAGCAGACCCAGTGATTTCTACGTCCTTGTCCTCTTTAGTTTGTGGGACTTTGTGGAACTCTCCACCAGGCTGGCCTCTCTCCCTCCTCATCCTGCTCCTTCTCCTGTGGTCACTGCTTTGGTTAACAGTCCCCAGTAAGTTACCCTGGTGTTTCTAACAATTGACCATCAAATATTGTGTTTATTTTAGTTTTCTGATATATTGCCTATAAGTTAGGGACATTTCTATCTAATTCTATTAAGAATTTTTATATGAAATGAATGATTTTTTCCCTTTAACTTAATATTGTAGGTTACATTTGATATATTTTTAAAAGTTGAGTCATTTTTGTAATCCTCTGATAAGCTCTATTTGGTCATGATACATTGATATTATACTTTTTAAATAGACTGCTAGATTCTACTTGCTAATATGTTATTTAAGATCTTTGCATCATAAGTAAAAACCACTTAGCTTAATTTTCTTGTGTCATCTTGTCCTTTCTTAGTTTCAGGATTGTGATAAAATCTCCCTCAGGAGAATCATAAACACCAGCCTTGCTAATGTTATTGAGTACATACTATCTGTTCCAAGCATTGTTTTGAGTACTTTTCACACCTTGTTTCATTTAAACCTCATGCCAGGCCTATAAGGGACCCAGGCCCACCCCTAAATTTGCAAGCCATGGCAGGAGTTCAAATGGGAGTTTGCATGTTAAAATGCATAAATAAAGCTATAGAATATGTTTTATTCTCCTAACTTGACAAATATACTTTTATGATACCCAGAAAGCCAGAATCAAATTTAGAATTCTCAGACTCGGAGGTTGCTCCAGGCTACTGGAATGTGACAACTCGGAGAGCGTGCCTCTGGCCTGCCGCCCACCCCTATTTCTCCTTGCCCTCTGCTCTGTCATCACATGCCAGCAAGGCCTCATGTGTAATGTGGCACCCTCCAGCCTGCCCATGCAAGTCCCATCCACACCCCTGTCACACGGCCAACTCTAGGCAACATCTCAGACCTAGGGTGGTACCTGGAAGGCATAGTCAGCCACCAGGAATAAGCCAGAAAAGAAGTTCACGCAGAACTTAGACACATGCCCGTGGCTATTGGGCAGGGAATTCTAGGGTCCTGGCACTGACATAGTCTAGAAAGGGAATGAGCTCTCAGTGACGTTGGCCCCTGTATCCATTTAATAGCTGAGAAAACTGAATCACAAAGAGGTTAAATAACTTGCCAAAGATCACACAACTAGGAAGTGGTAGAACTGGAATTCAAATACATGTTATTTGGCCCATACACAACCACTACACTATGCTGCCTCCCTTGGTAAAGTTTAATTTCCTTAACATGGTTTAGCTGCTGTAGATTAAGGCACTGTAACAAGTGGACCCAATACTACAGTGGTTCAGAAAATATAAAATAGTTTATTTCTCTCCCACAGGGGCAAAAGAGCAATGAGCAATCCAGGTGGAAGGCAGATCAACCCCACAAGGTAATCTAGAAACCCAGTTGTCTATCCCACCATCACCTAGGGCAGTAGTATTCAAAGTGGGGTCTCTAATCAGCAACAGCAGCAGCACTTGGGAATTTGTTAGAAATGATTCAGACTCATTGAATAAGAATTTCTGGGGATAGAGCCCAGTGATCTGTGTTTTAGCAAGTTCTCCAGGTTACTCAGATGCATGCTAAGGTTATCCTTGTCTTCATGGCTAAGGTTGTTTCACCACCGCCATGTCCAAATTTCAGCCCATAGAGGTGGACAAAGAAAAAGGGAGGGCAGCCAGCTTCCTTTTTAAGGATGTAACCTGAAAATTTCAAACGTCACTTCTGCACACATCTCAATAGCCAAAACTTTGGTCACATGGCTGCTTCTTGCTGCAAAAGAAGATACGAAATGGACCCTCTGGCTGAATGGTCACATGGCCCTGCTAAAACTCAGAGGGGCAGGAAAAATGAGAGATTGAATACTGGGGTGGGAGGGGTGCAACTTGCAAGTTTATGGCACAGAGGCCAAGTCTGTTTTATCATTTGGGCCTTACATGCACAGCACCTAGAGCCTGCCAGCTTTTCAAGACCCTTTTAAAATGTTTGCTATCTGAAAAAAAAAAAATTACTGGCCCTGAAATGCAAAAGGAAAACCTTTAAACAGAAATTAATATGTTATTAAGTAGTCAACTGCAATTCAACTCATTATTTATAATTTAACACAGAATCAGGGTACATTTTAATATGTTTGATATAATGTGCAATGGAGTCTCCAAACTATCTAGTTCTGCAGAAATCTTAAAGCAACCCTGCATAGAGAGGTCCCCGTGTGACCTCTCTACCCCATCCCTCCCTCTTCTGACTCTGCTCCGGCCATACTGTGCAACTTGCCATCCCTGAGTGTGCCCCAGTGTCTCCTCTCTGCCATCTGGGCATCTTCCTCTGTTGAGGGAATGCTGTCCCTTCGGCTGCCTCTCTGCCCCTCCACAACCTGCCCTCACTTTTGCCCAGCAACATCCTATTCATCTTCCAGGTCCGAGCTCACACTGCACCTACTGAAGGAAGCCTTTCTTGCTATAGTTTGAATGTTTGTCCTCTCCAAAGCTCATGTTGAAACTTAATCCTCAATGTGGTAGTATTAAGAGGTGGGGCCTTTAAGAGGTGATTGGTCATAAGAGCTTTACCCTCATGAACGGATTAAATTCATTCATGGATTAATAGGTTAATGGGTTAATGGATTAATGGGTTATCATGGGAGTGGTACCGGTGGCTTTATAAGAAAAGGAAGAGAGACCTGAGATGACACACTCAGTCACTTCACCATGTGGTGCCCTGTGCCACCTCAGGACTCTGTAGAGAGTTCCCAATAGCAAGAAGGCCCTTATCAGATGTGGCACCTCAACCTTGCGTTTCTCAGCCTCCACAGCTGTAAGAAATAATTTATTTTATAAATTACCCAATTTCAGGTATTCCTTTATAAGTAAACAGAAAACTAAGACACCCCCAATTGTCCAGCCTGTGTACCCCCAAAGCACCTGAGTGTATCACTGCCATAGTCAGACTTCTCATGTACTGGGTACTCGCTCTCCAAATGGTGAGCTAGCTGAGGGCAAGGCTCCCTTTTTGATCACAGTGCCCGACA
Source organism: Indri indri (assembly GCA_004363605.1). Taxonomy (NCBI): domain Eukaryota; kingdom Metazoa; phylum Chordata; class Mammalia; order Primates; family Indriidae; genus Indri; species Indri indri. The sequence goes on along the minus strand of RJWJ010003746.1, from coordinate 58,514 downwards.
CATTCTAAATACTGAAACGTGTACTGACTGAGTAGGTTCCTTGGGAACCTTTGAGATGTGGGATTCAGATTTCCACCTCAAGTATCTTTCTCAAGAGATACAACTAGCATTGGAGTCATGCAGCAGAGCATTATTATTATTTATTTTCCTAAAATATTTTAAAACCTGTGTGTAACCACATGCTTCTAGTTAATGCTACTAAATTATTTTTTTCAAAGTATTTTTTCAAAATATTAAGGGAATACAAATATTTTTGTTACATGGTTACCTTTTATAATGCTTAAGTCAGGGCTTTTAGTGTGCCCATCACCCAAATAGTGTAGATTGTACCCGATAAGAGGGTTTTTACCCCTCCCCTCCTCCTTCCCCCATCTTCCTGATTTCCAATGACCTTTACATCTCTTTGTACCAGTGTGTTCCTATCAATTAGCTCCCAACTTTCAGAGAGTATGTTTTGTTTGTTTTTCCATTCCTGAGATATTTCACTCAGGATAGTGGTCTCCAATTCCATCAAAGTTGCTGCAAAAGACATTATTTCATTCCTTTTCATAGCTGAGTAGTACCCCATTGTATGTGTGTGTGTCACATTTTATTAATCCACCCATGAATCGATGGGCACTTATGCTGATTTTACATCTTTGTAATTGTGAATTGTGCTGCAATACACATTGAAGTGCAGATGTCTTTTTGATAAAAATAAATTCTTTTCCTTTGGGTAGATACCCAGTAATGTGAATGCTGAGTCAAATCGTAAGTCTGCATTTATTTCTTTGAGGAATCCTTTCTTACGTCGTCTAGTTCTTTAGCAACTTTTTCTTTTTTTATTGATGTCTTGAAATAATTTTTTGGCTTCTTTTTGTTGGTTTTCAACTTTCTCTTTAATGCCATTCATCTTATTAGCCATCCATGTTCTAAAGTTTATTTCTGACATTTTTGACAATTTCCTTTTTATTGGGGTCTTTTGCTGTAGATTCATTGTGATCCCTTGGGGGGGACATTGAACTGGTCTGTTTTTCCATGTTTCCAGAGTTCTCTTGCCATTTTCTTCTCATCTGAATCCTCATCTCTCAGCTCAGGGCTGATAGGTTTCCAGTGCGTCTGTTCTGCTTTGCTGTGAACTCTCCTGCTTAGTGAGAAGGAGAGGTCCCTAGATGGTGCTTTTGTGTCCTGCTCTGGAAGATGATTGACCCAGCAAGGGAGGGGTGGGTGCACTGAAAGCCTGTGATGTATTTCTTCTGTTTTGTCCCATTTCCCTGTGGTTGTCACAGTTCGAGCTAGTGCTGGTTGATCTTTGTGTGGGGTGGTGGCTTGTCCCCCAGGTCACTGTTGGAAGTTCGAGTTGAAGGTTGTGAAAGACCCCTCTCACTGCTGTGCTCACTCTCCAGTGCAATGTCACTGCACAGACTCCAGCAGCTCCCCAATCAGCCCAGAGCTCTGTGGTGGCATTGGAGGCCCCCTCACAGCTTGGACTGCAGTGCCCATGGTGGGAGTGTGGAGCCCCCGGGCTCCTCCCCATCCTTTCCCACATGTGGATGCCTCTTCCAGGTACCTTCCGATCTTGCAGAATGACCCACCCCATCACCTTCTTCACTCTGAGTGTCCCGCGTCACTTCTCTGGTGTTTTATAATGCTGTTTCCAAGAAGGTCCGTCCGTAGGTGGACGTCTGCCTGCAACTTTCAATCCTCTCCTTAAGAGCAGCACGTATGAGCTGCTTCTAGCCTGCCATCTTGCCCCTCCTTCCCCTAAGTTATTTTTAAACAGTTTTGTTGAAAACAATCCCCATCACAGAGCCCCATGCCCACCCCTGACAGGATCCAATGTGGACTTTTCTGGTACTGAATTTCATGATCCTAAAACATGATATAGCTACTGTCTCACATGCTTTGGGAAGCCAAAGGGTAAGCAACAGCAGTGAAAAAGTGCTGATTTCCTGCTGCCTTTCCTCTGTGCTTTAGCCAGGCCAGAGCAGCCTCACCAAGCACAACACCGAGGCTGTCTCAAATCCCATTTCAAATCCCAGCTGCATTTCCTCAGATCTTGGTCTCTCGGATATGACACAACTGAGAATTGAGTTGGTATGGGCCTGTTTAGTCTGCATGTTTTTGCAAAGGAACAATGTTAGGTTGTTTTATAGCCAGATTTGGGAGTAACTCAACTGCATGTGAGCATTCACCATTAATTCACCATCACAAGAAAACCGAACAGTAGAGCTTTTAGAAGTTAAGAATTTATACAATTTATGGAATTTGTTCCACCCTGAAATTCCCGGGGCACATAAAACCTTATAATTATGGTTCTCCACTTTCTCCTGCCCTATCAGACCAGAGATTCCATAGCCTCACCTCAGCAAGAGTAGCTCACTATGGTGGTGGTATCAGGGCAGTAGACCAGGGAGCAGTGGTTCTCAAATGGGCATGATTTTGTCCCCCAGGGTACATTTGGCAATTTCTGGAGACGTTTTTTGTTTTCGAATTTTGGATAAGGGGATGCTATTGTCATCTAATAGGTAGAAGCCAGGCATGCTACTAAACATCTCACGATGCACAGGACAGCACCCTCACAATAAAGAATTATCCAAGACAAATGGCAACAGTGCCAAGATTAAGAAACCTGCCACAGAGGGTGAGATCAGGGTCAAATCCAGGGTCTGTCTGTTATTGGCCATGTGACCTAGAGCAAGTTATTTCACTTTTACAAACCTCAGTTTTTTTAATTAGCATTTGTAAAATGGTGATAATGTTTCCTACCTCTGAGGGGTCTTATAATGATTAAAGTTATGAAAGAAAACAGCTTCACACAGTGGCTAGCACTTTCTATAAGTGCACATATTAGTGACAGTGGTGATTCCCAATATGGAGTGGGGGAGTGGGGGACAAAAAGTGACAGGACTCTTCAACAGGGACAGATCTAAATTGGGTAAGCTGCTTATGAAACACAGATTTGGATAAACCCAATTTTTCCCCTCTAAGAGCCATTGCCATAGGAAGTCCATGTAGGCATTTTAAGGGGACTGTGGCCCTCCCTAAATTTGTGTGCAAAAATGTGTAAATTTTTCTGGAGAAAAGATTAAAGAATTTTATTGGCTTCTCAAAGAAGTTTGTAATCTCAGGAAGATTATGTCTTTTTGATATTATCTCTGAATGTTTGTGTCCCTCCAAAATTCATATGTTGAAATCCTGACCCCCAAGGTGATGGTATTAGGACGTGGGACCCTTTGAGAGGTAATTATGACATGAGGACAGAGCCCTCATGAATAGATTAGTGCCATTATAAAAGAAACCCCAGAGACCTAGCTCGCCCCTTCTGCCATGTGAGAACACAGCTAGAAGGTGCTGTCTATGAACCAGGAAGCCCTCACCAAACACCAAATACTCTGGTGTCTTAATTTTGGATTCTCAGCCTCCAGTACTATGAAGTAAATTTCTGTTGCTTGTAAGCTACCTAGTTTATGGTATTTTGCTATAGCAGCCCTAACAGATTAAGGTATCATCTGCTCTCATTTTATTGGAAAGAAAATTGAAACCCAGAGGCAGTGAATGATTTACCCAAAGTCACACACATAGTGATGGAGCTATGCCTTGTACCGGGTTGTCTCACAATGCTAAGACAGGTGGCTCCATTGGAATGGGCTAATAGAGAGTTTCCCACACACAATTCCTTGTTCTAGTCCTATTACTTTATAAATCTCTACATTTGTCTTTTTCTGAGTTAATTAAGCTGTGATCCTCAAATCTTCTTTAAACAACTCAGGTCTGGTTTAGATCTACTGGCTGGGCCCCAGAACCTGCATTTTAACAAGGTTTTTTGTTAAACAAGATTCTTTCCATGCTGGTATTTGAGAAGCACTGAAGTGAAGGATATTTAGGCTGATCTTGTTTTTGAGTATTGATTTGTGAAGTTGCCAAGGCATTTCTTTTCTGAACTACATTTTCAGTTTTTCCAGGAAAACCAATTTGAGCTAAAATTACTTTGGCTTGGGCTGTGTCCAGAAGTGACTTTTTTCCCAGTAAGAATTTTAATGTAGTTTATTCCTTAAAATCTGCTTTAAAATATTTGTCTTATTGAGATAGAAACTCAATGGAGTTTCATGTTTTCAAGTTTTTAGGAATTATTTCAGGTAATTTAAATGGAAAGCTTAAATTCGTTTTGAAGAGAGGTGTGTGTGTGTGTGCGTGTTTTCTCACATATAACACAGATGGCAAAAAGGATCATACACTTTAGGTACTTGGCCACAATTTTATCATCCTGAGTTAGAGTTAAGCTGCAGTGACAAGACCACAAAATAACTTAAGAAATATCTAAGCAATCATTCACATAATTCTAAAGTCTAAATTATACTAATTAGGAAACAAATAAGACAACTATCCTGTTTCTACCTCATTGAGGCGATCATTGGGGGTGAAAAAATAAATACTTCTATTTTCCTCATATCAGAAATAGGGTGCCTGCTCCCTGCTTCGGAAGCAAATCGGCATTCTCAATTTCCAGAAGCTGCTTTCTCAGCATATCCCTTTATTTTATAACCTTTGAAAACCTCCCCTGGATGCTGGGAGCCACCCTCTGAGCCTCAGTGAAAGCAACTGCCCAGTATGGGTTAGAAGCCTCTGTCGCGCAATTTCAGAGCTGCAGGCCTCACCCCATTTCTCCTGCTTATTAGACATCACCGCTTAGATGTCCCTCAAATAACATAGACCGAACTCGACCCTTCCGTGCTGGCAACTTGTTGGGATGTGGCGTCGCAGAGATTCTGTCTGTGCTAAACACCCTATATGCGCTGCCTCACTTTATCCCAACCACTTCCACACCCCTCGTGGGGTGGGAAGTCAAAGTGTGTCCACACCCAACTCTGAGAAGCTGCTTCTAAGGTTTAGAATTTTTTCCAGGTGGAATAAAGCAATGTTTTGTACCATTCTTTCAGTCATCACATCTGCGCTACACTGTTCCCGTGCTGTCCCGTGATGCCTTCGCCTTGCTATACGCCACCTGTGCAGTAGACACGTGTTTTGTCTGCCCAGCAAACCCTGCCATCTACATACTCTTTTGGACGTTGAACTCCTATTGTTCAGAAAACTATCATCTTTTACTTGATTTCAAAGGGGGAGGTTCCCCATTCTTTGTGAGCCCAGCCCCGCAGACTCCCCACCCCACCCCAGCCACAGTTTCATAGGTCCAGAGGTGATCATCAGTCACTTCCAAGTGACTTGGGGCTGAAAGGCCAGTGTCCCAGGCAACCGAAGCTGGAGTTGAAAGTGTGGCTGCTGTCACGGTTTCCACCACAGAGAGGGAGACAGGGCGCTCCTGCTGGTTTGGAGATCCTGGTTCCAGCTGTTCCTGGGCCTGGACGCTCACCATTTCTTGGGTTCCACAAGCCTTTTGTGGCCTAACCTTAGTTAAAACTGGGTTTCTCTCACGATCACAAAAGACCAGCCAACACATGATTATGCAAATTCCCCAGCTGGCTGTCCTCGAAGACATGGCTGAAGGCGTGGAGAAGACAACCTCTCCGCCTTGCCCCACTTTGCATCCCCACGGTTCCCGGCGCAATCTCTTGAGCAAGATATTCACTGACAGACAAAGGGGTACAATTTAGACTATGATTTCTAATCTAAATCTCAATTTGAAAAGCCGCCCTGAAGTATTAAAAATCTTATTTTTAAAGCGACAATGTTAAATGTTTGGAAAGTTTGACTCCTTTCCTAGCCTTAAATGACATGAAAGTATTTAAGATTGTTTAAAAAAAAAAACCCTAAAACTAAAATAATTTTGAGTCTTCTTTTCTCTATATCCATGGTTCTTAATCTTTAATCCTACTGTGTCTCAGAATTACTTGGGAGGCTTTAAAAAAAGAACTTAAAAAAATCTTAGGCTCCATGCCCCAAGTTCTGGTGTACCTGGTCTGGAACAGAGCCTGGGCACTGCTATTGTTTTTTTTCCCCCCAGAAAACTCTCTGGAATTTTTGCTGGGATTACAATTAATTTATAAATTTATTTGAGGAGTACTACCTCCCAATATTTCTTTGGCAGTACCATAAATACATGATATCCTTCCATTTATATGGATTTTTACAGCTTTATTGAGGTATAATTGATATATAATAAAAACTGTACATATTCAATGTACACAATCTGATGAGTTTGGACATATTCATATACCTGCCATACTATCACCACAATCAAGGTAATAAACATATCCACTGCCTCCAAATGTTTCCTGTGTCTCCCCTCCTTCCTTTTTGTGGTAAGAACACTTAACATGAAATCTACCCTCAACAAATTTTTAAGTTCACGGCACCATGTTGATAACTACAGGCATTATGATGTACAGCAGACATCCAGAATGTATTTATCTTACGTAACTGTGACCTTACACCCATTGAACAGCAGCTCTGTTTCCCTCATTGTTTAGGTGTCTGTGTTCCTTAGAAAACCGAGAGCTTGAGCACAGTGCTTTTCACTTTACATCTGTTGCTCACAGTAGCCTTTCGATAAACTTTGCTGAATGAGTGAATGAACATCAATCCACAGTCAACTTTGCAATCTCTGTGGGCTAATATGAGTTCTCATCTTGGATTTCCTTCCCACTGCCTCAATTTTTTTCTGGACCATCAAAGTCCCTCACCAAAGGCAACAGCCTGTTAAACCTCTCCAAATCCTTTCTGAGAAAGCCTCTTTAAAGTTCTGCTGCTGGTAGGAAGCTTCCCCAAACCAAATTCCACTCAGACTTCTAGACCCAATGGCCACAGGTCTACTCAGGAAAACGCATCCGTATAACACAATTTCTGAAGAACTCAGAGAAAATATGGGGGGAAAAAAGCAAAGTTGAATAAAAAAAAAAAAAGGCCTAACCTAAGCTTATTATGTGTCAGTTACGTGGGTTACAGCAATAAAAGGCATACAACCCTAATTAAGGATGTCACAGCTTACTGAGAGAAAAAAATTATACTTTACCAAACCCAGAGTGGGAAGGGCTTCCTGAGAAGGTAGAGTGCGAGCTGACTACTGACAGGATCAACTTGAGGCAAGTGAAAATACATGAGACGGTGACTGAAACGGTAAGAATACATTTTAAAAGACTTGGTTTTTTAAAAAAATAAAAAATTAAAACATAAAAAAATAAAAGTTTAAAGCACTCTTAAAGAAACAAGCGGGATGCTTGCGCAGAGAAAGTTATAGGTAACCCCAGGCCTTCCATTTAGCCTCCTCCCAAGGGTGAGCTAACCTGGACTGATCTTGTGAGTCAAAATCCCCAGGCAGAATATTCTAAGGATAAGACCTACAAGCAAGACATTTTGTCAGCTCAAAATTACCCAACTAGATTGCCAGTGTGGCATCTGGAGACTTGTGAAAACTGTTACGCCTCGGAGAAATTTTAATAATACAATTACTGTGAGCCAAACAATGTACTAAGTGCTATAAATCTACAAATATACACTATCTTATTATAGCCCTGAGATGTATCGATTTATACAAACATTTTATCATTTTAATTCACGTTTTTTATTGTTTTAAGTACATATTTTTAAAAAGCCTCAGTGTTGCCTTCGTATGTTTGCAATCATTATTTTTTAGCTTTAATTTTTGTACTATTCTTTTTAATTTAATATTTTTAAAATCACAGTGTTTTACAAACTGCATTAACCTACATTTTTATTTCTTTTACTTGCAAATAACAGGTAAACAGAATAGAAATTGAGAGCAAAATTTTTATACAAGTTCTTCTCTTAAAACAAAGATGAATTTCTCCTACTCCACTTTGGCCTCAAAGGGATTGGGATATTATAGACACCGGTGGTAGCAGCTTTACTGTGGCCAAGAGAGCGTTTTATAAGGGGACGCTGTGCCACTCTCGAATTTATTCGTTTAAAAATAAAACGGAGACCAGAACTCCGGCCCATCCGGAGCACTGGTGTCCCAAAAGGACAGAGCTCCTGTTCTCTAGACCACGACCCTTCTCCACAAACAACGTTTCTGAAACCAGGGGTTTTGGGTCAACTTCATGAGGTAAAACTGTACATTAATTTAAATGGGTTTTAGTTACTCCAAAATTTGTTGGCTATGTTACAGAGTATACAGAAAAATATTTAAATAGCGGGTCTGTGACTGTCCTTAGAAAGGCCTGCTTGCAAGGGTGGCCTTGGCTTGTCCCTGAGAACTTGGCTACTATATGGTTCCCAAATTGATTTATATCCCTACACTGGTTTTTAACTTCCTCTAAATGATAAGGGTGGTTCACTGTGCCTAGACTGTGCAACAATATGGTTTATGCTAAATACCTGTTTTCCTTCTGGCATCTAGAATTTTGGTTTATGCTAGGCAAAGGGTGCCTACATGACCAGCCCCCAGTAAAAGCCCTGGTTTTAGATGCTAAGTCTCCAATGAACTTCCTTGGTAGATAACACTTCACACTTGTCACAGCTCCCTGCTGGGGGGATTAAGCACCTCCTATGTGACTCCACAGGGACAGGACTCATGGAAGCTTGTGCTTGGTTTCCTCTTCACCCTATGTGCCTTTTCCCCTCGCTGATTTTGCTTTGTGTTTTTTCAGTGTAATAAATCTTAGCTGTAGCTGCAACTATATGCTGAGTGCTGCAAGTCCTAGCAAATCATCAAAACTGGGAGTGCTCTGGGGGACCCCCAACACACAGGGCTTTTCTCTCTCTCAACAGGCAAATGATTAGATCCTGACTTAGCAATCAATTGACTTTCATCTCTCCTTCGGACAGGATGGGTGAACTTTTCCTCTTTTGGTTTACCTTAAAAATTAACAATCCTAACTACCTGTCAGTTTAACAGAAATCCCTAATTAGGGATAATTTCCCCAACAGATTTGACTTTAAAATAGATCAAACTAAAGTCTCAATTTGTCAGCTTAGTCGATCTTCAGGGTTGCACTCAGCGTCCCATTTCTTGTCATGACAGGGCGGACATCTCAGGGCGAGTATCCCTCATTCGGCTTCTGATGTAATACCAGAGAAAGAGAACTCCAAGGCTGGTGCTCTGCGTGCATGAGACTCTCTGAACCCAGCGATCCTGCCACCAGTGTCTCTAACGAACCGGAGCTGTGTGTAGTTTCTGCAGTGTTTCCACTTGACGTGGCGCTGATCGCTTATTCCTTGGTCACCGAAGGCACCTAAAGGGTAAAGTAACCTACTAGCTACATCTCAAGCAGCAGGAAAATTCTGGGATTGTCTGCTATACTTGTGAAACAGATGGGTGTGAAAAGTGGCCAAGGGAGGAAGAGGAAATGAATATAATACATTTCCTCAAATCAGAAAAAGCCAGGCATATCCAATCCTGCTGGTCACACTCAGCAGATGCCACGTGACTTTTCAGCCCAACCCCAAGCTGCTTGAAAAGTTAATGGTTACATCATTCTAGCATTGATAAAACTGCCTGGAATGTGCGTCTTCGGAGTATGGTATCTACCTTATATTTTTCCATTTAAAACAAAATGTGCAGCATGGTGTTAAAAGTCTCTGCATGCAAGAAACCTAGAGTTTAGAAAATGGTTCCCTCTCCAGAGTTTTATTCTTTTTTGGTTTGTTTTTTACAAAGACAAGAAGGGATCAGCTTCTTTAATCTCAAGTCTTTGGGCCCCCTGTGTTTTCCAAGTGTTATTTAACTTCCCAATGCAAAAAGCAAATGTTATACTAGCTCTAGTAAAAGCCCGGGATACAGTATGTAGGTAGTTAGATAGGCAGATGATAGATAATTAGACAGTATCGTTACACTATTCTGATCTCTGGTTTGAATTTGTCTTTCAAACTTTCTATTCCGTGTACCTGACATAATTATTTTGGGGGATCTGGTTGTCAAGATTGATAATCTCGCTTGGAGATAATCTCTTCTTAAAGATTTTTGAGTAAAATAAAGCCCAGTGAGGTGTTCTGGAGTTGACAAATGTGTATTTGGTGTAAATGTGCTGAACCTAGGAAAGGAGGACAGATATCTGGTGACGTTTGAGAGGCCTCCTCATCTCGGCTTTGAGCCCCAGCATCAGTTGCCTCAAAATTCAGTGTCCAAAGGCTGTCCTCACTGCTCTATGGTGCACCTGCTCTGTTCTTTGAAGCCACCTCACATCCTTTTGGAAGACAGCCATAATATAAATAAACAAAATGTAATTGGCCTTCTGTATCCATGGGTTCTGCATCCATGGGTTCCATATCCCAAACAGGGATGGAAAATATTTGGGAGAAAAAATTGCATCTGTCCTGAACATGTATAGACTTTTTATTGTCATTGTTCCTCAAACAATACAGTATAACAATGATTTACATAGCACTTACATTGTATTAGATATTATAAGTAATCTACAGATGATTTAATTTATATGGAAGGATGTGCATGGGTTAGATGCAAATATTACATCATTTTATGTATGGGACTTGAGCATCTTCAAATGTTGGTAGCAATGGGCATCCTAGAACCAATCGCGCATGGATGCTGAGGTACGAATATATATTTTACAGATCATTACCCCTAAATCTTAAGTTAAATGTAAATATTTGCAACTAGAGTCATTTCTACAGTTGCTACCATGCCCATTTTTCACTCGTAATCCAACTTCTCAAAAATATGTGGTCAATTTGATTCAAACCAAAGGAGAAACAGCAAGTGGTGATATAATTTACCTTGATTTTGGTGCTATGTGGGTTAAAACAAGGCATGGGGAGCGAAAAAGTCAGCTAATGTATGTTTGTCCACTTAAAACCAGTTCTAAATATATGTTTTACATTAAAATTAGTCTTTTAATGTAAGTTTCTACTTGTACTTAGCAAAAAAAAGTTTAAAATTCTCTAGAAAAGCTGTTTTTCTCCTTCTTGATATGATTATCATAATTCAATCCATAGAGAAGGAACTGGGTGGGAATATATTAACATTTCAATTCAGCTCAAAATAACTTAATACGATTATTTCCTGCTTTCCTTTATACACCATCGTTGCTAACTCTATGCAACATATGTGTAAATAAAGGAGTTTTATCTTATGTTGTAAATTATATCCTGCTGTAATTGGAATTATTGCTAATTAATCCTCTGAGGAGATACAAAGTGATGAAATTCCTGCTTTGCTGAGTGTTGCAAAGGGGACTCCAAGGCTTTTGCAGGCGTCATTAACTCTGCGGTATGACAGTGCTTTGAGAAAGAGCACAGACTTATGTGACATGAAACACCGTAGAGTACTGTTCAACTTATATACCAACAATTATTTTAATTAGATACTTTTAACATATTGATGGTTTACATGCCACCAAAGAAAGCATACAAGTGAAAACAATTTTGAAAACACATTTGTGTAGCTTATAGCAGGTAAATTCACGTTCCTGCTGTATTTGAATCACAGCTGAAGATATACATGTATTGAGTAGTCTTTTCAAGTGTGTTTCGAGATTTATAAATCATTTTAAATCTAAGGATAACAAAATCATGTGAACTCAATGACCAACAGGTAAAAAATTTGTTGAAACTACCTAATTGATTTTTTTTTTTTACTTTCTTTTTCATAATAACTCAATCCATAGAAAGAGAGATTTTTCTGCCCTTCTAAATAGGTTCATGGATTCATAAGAAATCTCCTTCTCTAAGATGTGATCTCATGACAATTTCAGTATCCCCGTTTCATGCAGTGTTGTGCAGACAGCTATTTGTTGATTCCCAATTGCAGAAGTGTAACTACCCTCCTACCCACAACTTTTCTTTGCATTCTAAAAAAAGATATTAAAGAAAAAAAAAAAGAAACATCACAACCAAAAGAGATCCAGTTTAATATATAAAATATCTCTAATAAATAGTGTAGCTTCCTCCCAAGCTGACTCTTCAGATCCAACAGACGTGAGGTTTGTTCCATCTGATTTATTTCTATAATTTCCCCCTTCAGAAAAATGGCCATTCTTTCTCAAAAGGAACTGATGACCAGTGTATCATACAATAGTCATCAATAGTCATAAATGACAAAGCAGGACCAAAACACTGATTATGATCAGTGTTTTATTAACAGGAAGGAAAATCAGAGAAAGAGAAAGAGAACAAGAACCGAACATTATCTGACTTTTGTGAAATTCAAAGTATAAAGTTTATCTGAGCAAAGTGCCATGTACTTCAGGCAATGGCTACAACCTGGAAAGTCAATGAAAGATAAACTAAAAATCCAGAATGGAGATCTTGAGAAACTCAAAAGGCATCAACCCCATTGAATAAAAAAATTATAAAGAGACTTCAGTACACTGATAACTCAAAATCCAAATTATAAAAGCAAAGGAATAAGTAAATTGCATAAAACTTTTATTTATTAGCAGTGTATTCTTCTACACTTTAAAATAGAACAAAATATCTTTTGAAAGATAAACTATTCATAAGAAAATACATGTCAAACAATTTTTATTACTGGAGTAGAATTACTTTGCTATATACTTTTTATATTATATACATCCACCTCTTGGTGTGTCTATGTACATACATGTGTAAAATAATTTTAAGACATACACATGTAGATACATATGACATTAACACAAAATTATGGAAAATTTACAGTAGTCAACTTTACAATCATTTTAATAGCTGCACACAAATTAGTGTTCACAGAACTAAAACCATCAACATGGTTTCCTCTCCCCTACTTCTCAAATGTCATCTGAATTACTTTTCAATGATTATCTGAAAAAATACTATCATCTTCCTGTACAATTAACCAATTTTTTACAATAACTCATAATAAAATATTTTACTTTTTCAGCTTTAGAAAAGGTAAACAATTTAATTCCACTTATTTTAATTTTTATTCCTAAAACATACAATTCATTTTTTTCATCAGTTTAGTGCAATTTTTGGTACTGCAATTATTGAAGGTTAACAAACCTGAGTCAAACATTCATTCAAATGCCTTTTTAAAAACATACAACATGGACAAAAATGTTTTGCTGAAGCAGATAGTCTCAAGGTACCCCCTCCTAATAAGTACATTTTAAGTAACTCAATGGTGGGGAGTAAACACTTCATATGAATCCATTTAATCAGCACTGTCCAGGTCGGAGGAGTCCATTCTTAAGCAGCCTGGAAGGGAATCAGGATCCAAGGCTCCCCGACTCCTCACAGAAAGGAAGCCTGCAGGCTTCTGAAGACCTAAAACAAGATTGCACTTACATCAAAGGGCTGTGAGTACCTATAAGAGGGGTCCTTTTATTTTTCGGTGAGGTTCCGCATATGCGTGTGCACTGGGGTTTGTATTCTGTTTTAAAAATATCTCCTTTAAGGTAGCGAACTACTTAGCAGCACCTTATTCTGTATTTTTTCTCTTCATTGACTTAAAGCTGGCATCAGACCATGTGTGATTACAGGAAACGACAACTTCGTACCAAAAGTAGGATATTTTATTCGGGTTAAGAACTCTTTTGAAAGGAAGAAAGAAATAAAAGCATTTGGAATGTTGAGTCATTTCATAGAGAAACACTATGCTTTCAGGAGAAATATTCAGTGAATTCTGATCTTCAACTTTATGCTACATTTTTTAAAGGCCCCAAGGATGCAAAACTAATTTAATTGGCTCAGCAACAAAAACAAAGGAAAGGAAATTGTCCTAAATAAGGCATATCAGATGATTGTACTCTTGGTAGAGATAAACTTGGATAAACTGGGTTAAATTAGACCGACTTCCCAAAAGAATGAACTGATCTGCCATATTCCCAGTAGGAGCATAAAAATCACTTTCTAAAATTTTCTCTTACTCTTTCTTTATAAGGAGGAATTATTGATTCATTGTAGACAAAATCATACTAAAACTAAACAAATTTAAAATACAAATTTTTGGTAGCAAACAGCATGAAAATCTAAATCAAAATACAGTCTAGTTTTTACATAATTTTATATAATTATAAATTTATCAAAATAGTCTTTCAAAGTTCACAATACATAATGTTAACACTGTACATGTAAATGTAACAAGAAATGTATTACTGAAATACATTAAAAATAACCTTTCAAAATACCAAATTCAACATTAAAACTGTCTTAAAAAGTGTTGAAATCTCCATAAACATACTTTCAGTGCATTTGTAGTAGTCATTAACCAGTTTTTTGGTTTCAAGTCTCTTGGAGGTGTTATCTTAGTGCTCTCCCTAATTTAAGGTAAGAAGGCAGAGGTATTCTTCCAGCAGGAAGTTGCTTCCCTCTGCATTGCTCGTCCGGATGAGGAAATTGTGTCCAAGAGTGGAACAGCGTTCGCCGGAGCGGCAAGGCCTTAGTAGTGAGCATATTCAGACTGAAGGGACTGTGCAGGGAAAGAGATAAACCGAGGTTAAATTTAGTCACATGAAAACCTTCTAGTAAGCCACTCAGCTTCCTCATTCAGCACAAGGCAGTCTAGGTCTATTACATAAAAGATACATAAACTAAGAAAAAATAGAAACAAAAAGATAGGGGAAATAAAACATTTGCTAAGTAAGAATGAGATATTCAAGTACGTAAAGTGACTGCAAGAAAATTTTACATTTTAAAAGGTTTACTAATGTGTTAACAGTGATTCAAAATTAAGTATCAATTAAAAATTGGGAGATAGCCTAAACTCATTTCTAACCTTTTGTGCAATAATATTGAGTTTTACTAAAAAATATTAAATGATACTTGTAACTAATTAAAGATTATGAGTATATACTTTGAGAAGACATATACTTCTTAAATTTAACTCAGTACATATTGATGGTATGTTAATGCTTCTAATGCAGTAGAATTAGCATGTAAATAAATTCCTTTTTAAAAATGTTTGAATTTAATAAACACCTTACAAATCCTTTCCATTAAGGGGATACAAAGAACTATCAGCTTAAGACCCAAAAGCATTTAAGGGAAGAGTCTTGGCATCGAAACTCAATAAACAGTAGGCAACTTTCAAGTAAGCGATGTAAGTTCCTCCCACATCATATTAGATACTAACATATAAACGGAGCAGATGAGGATATGTAATCAGAATGCGTGGATAATAGACATAAACCAGAAAAGATAAAGAGAGCTTGAGAAAGTTTACCAAATAGTTTTTTTAAAGCAGCAAACAGTGGTTAGAAAAAAAGGAGCATAAATCAATCTAAACATTAACAATTTTTTTTGCACAATTCTTCTCATCAAATGCCTAGAACAACAAAGTTTACTTGATTTTCTACCAAATGCCCTTTTCTTGCTCCTAATAATTATTTCTCAAATTGATCTACAGCATTTTATTAACGGGTCTAATCAATTCTAACACTGGTCCATTTTGGTGCTGAGATAGGTATAGTGAAAAAGGATCTGTCCAGTTTCCAAAGAACTTACAAAAGGACTCAAATTATCTACTCAGCTTCAAAATCCCAGTGAATTTTACACTCTAACAACAGCCATTTACTAAGTAAGTACCTATTAACACAGTGAGTCAAAAAGCTTTGATCCCTGACCTCAAAGTGCAAAAGGCCACACTGTCGTAACAGATGTGAAATGAAAAGACAGGTGTCAACATTAAATAGCAATATATGTAGTATAAAATTAACATCGTGCACTAGCAGAGGATTAGGCGGGGGAGTGGGGAGGGAAAGGTGCTCAGGGCTTCAAGTTTTAAGAAAGAGGTTAAATGTCAAAGCTATTAGGAGGAATGGAAAAGGTCTGGCAAGCTGACTTTCTCAATACCAGATGTGGTTTATGCCAAGGCTTCAAAACAGGAGTGAGATGATTAAGAATAAGGCACTATACTATAAATATGCCTGAACTTACAGGAGGAATAAAAGAGGTGAGGGGCTGAGAAAGTCCAGTGAAACTGGTCAAATACCTTGAAGCCCATATACATTTAACTTGTGGGACACCAATTACTACACTAGCAATTCAAGCATAAAAACAGACTATCATTTTTCAGCTTTTTTCCCAGTTTCTTCTGGAGTCTGGCAGGTAGTAAGAGGACAAAGTCAGGGAAGTCCCCCCAGATGCAAGAATGCCACACATGCATGTTATATATCAGCCAGTGCTTTCTTGGGAATATTTTTACTTTTGTTCCAATTAGAACAGTTGTTTGTGTTATCACTAACAGAAATTAGAAAACTCCTTAAATTGCTTATAAGTTTAGAACAAAGTTGTTTTTGCAAGCACCTCTGAAGCTCCATCAATTCTCAATAAACAGAGATATAGCAAATAGACACTCTATACATAGACAAGTGACCCTTATTAAACTTTCTTCTGGAGTATTTATGTGTACATCAATGTCTAGGGGATAAATATATGTGTGTGCATGTATACATTTACATTTATTCATTTTATGAATCATAGTACCGACTAAAATGGAAAACAGAAATAGTCTAGAACACTTTAAGGATTTCTATTATTCATATGAAGTATATATTCCTTAGTCTCCTGGCCGAAGTCTTTGCCTTCACATAGCAGAGCTCACAAACTCTGGCTAATGCTTAATCCAGCCTCAGACACCATTTTCCACAAGCCCAATTGCTTCCTTTCCCACCCACACAGTTTGCTCTCTCATGTTGCCTAACTGGCCCTGCAGGCTTCTACAAACAAGTGAAGACATAATTTGACCAAAAATGATGGACCTTCTGTCATGCTATTTCATTCATTCAACAATTACTGAACATCAATTGTACACATTAGGCACTGGGAGATAAAAATACGATATCAAATTTCCCAAAACAAAGCATATTCCATGGTTGCTTTATATGGTATAAAGAATGTTAAAGGATATAAGAGATCAGTAAAAAGGATTTAGCAAATTATTCTGACATGAGTATTTTGTAACAAATTAACTTCCTTTCATTTTCAATCTAAAATAAAAATCTTAATGGAAATGGACTAAGGGAAGAAGAGAATTGTTAAAGTCTACAAGACCTACTTACTGTAAAAAATCATAACTAACACGTCAGTGCCTTTTTACTGGGGAGCAACACTGTGGGATGATGGGAACATTTCCATTTCAAGCACCACCTGCTTACACGGTGGGGCTGTGTTGAGGGTCTCTCTGCGTCATTTGTACATGGCCATAGCTGAGGAAACCTCTGGGAAAAATGCCAGTAGTCCCCATATGAAGTCTTAGCACAGAAGATAGATAGATAGAGAAAGCTGCTCTAATTCTAGTTTGACCTAATTAATACACATTATAACAAAGCATAACTTCATGCTTCTTCTCAGTCACAGGTAAGACTACTAACTATATAAAATGTCTTCCAAATGTCCATGTATTGTAAAATTACTAATATTCCAGAAAAGACAATAGCCACTTATTGGCATTTTAATTTTTTATAGTAAAAATGTAAATGTATTTTGTATTCCATAAATAATATCATTATTGCTATTGATTTTATTATTTAAGAAATAGATTAATTGAAGTACAATTATCTGGAGCTTTTAAAACATTAGATATATTACTTGGCAGGTCAATTCTAAGACAGATATTTATTGAGTTCTTTCTATAAGCCAGGTACAGTTCTAAACATCTTATATGTATTCACTCATTAAATGTTCCAGACAACCCATTTTACAGGTGAAATAGAATTTCAGGGAAATTGAGGCAGAAAACAGTGAAGCAATTCACCCAAGATCATGCAATTAGGAAGCAGAGGAACTAGAATTTGAACGCAGCAGTCTGTCTCAAAAGTCCAAACCCTTAGCCACCACAGTCCTCCACATCTAGCGTTTATCCTGGATCACTACACATTCAGTCCAACATTCTCTACCACCCTGAGACAGACACGACTCATGATCTTAGTCAGGGTATGATCCTGAGTGAACAAAGAAATATTAAATTACTTTTAAAAACATAATATTTATTGCATTAAAAGATAAATACGTTTTAAAATAATTTTCATCAGGTCTGAATCCAAAAGAATTTTCGGGAATGTTCTAAATTTAAAAGAAATTTTCTTTATAAGAACATCCATGGTTAAGTATTCTAAGTAAATGCTTTGTTTGGCCAATGTTTTTTGTTGTTACTATAATGAATTAACCTGATATATCTGAAATCCAAAAAAAATAAATAAATAAATTAACAATGGCAATGGAGATGGTTATGAAGAAATTGAGACCTGAGGTGTAAATATTATTTTATAAGTGAGCACTTGTTTATATAACCAAGAGATTTTAATTTCTTAAATATAATATCCAAGTTCATTTGGTCAGTAAGTTCAACAGGGTTATACTGAGTTATGACCAGATCAAGTTTATTATGAATATATGGTATTATTATGGTATAAATACCCTAAAACTAATAATGCAGCAATATTCAACCTAAAAAATTAAGATAAAATTGCCTTACACTTGCAGCCCCCAAAATTTTTATGTCAAAATATAAGCTTCCATCAAGAAGTCTTGTTCCCTGAAAGCAGTAAGATTTGACATAAAACAAAGTGTTAGGTAAGGAGATCAAGACAATTTGTTCTGTTCTAGAAATCTGCTACTAATCTGTTTTGGCAGATGTAGGTAGTAACTTTAAAAATTTACCTATTCTGGAGGTGTTTCTTTTTTAAACAGCCCAGTTACCTAATCATGGTAGAAAAATGTCTAATAATTGTAGATATAAATATTATACAGATGATTAATAAAACTATAAATTGGCTATCAAGAACAGAACGTTGTAAAGGATAACGAAAGATTAAGGTCCTTGCCAGGAAATGAATGAAACAATGTCTTAATGTTCAAATAACTTAAACCAAAGGACCCGATGGCCTGGGATGTTAGCATCCTACTGGGTCAAAGTCGGGACTCAAAATCTCCATGAACTGTTGCCACACTGGCTTTTTCTTTCCGACATTTCTCCAATGTTCCAAGTCCCTTAAGGAAGGAAAAATATTATACTAGTTATCCCTAGTTTGAGTTCTAACTACAAAGGCAAAAAGCACCTAAAATAAATGGTTTATTTTAATGTGATAGATAATTACAGGAAAAAAATACATGTTTGGCAACATGGTATTTCATAATATTTTCAGTTTTAATGAACAAATACAACACTAGGGAAAAATAACTGCCATTATACTCCTGTGTTTCTTTATGTCTTTGTAATAGAGTTCCCAATTTTTGTATTGCTTATAAATTAACAGGCAAAATGCGTGCACTGATACGTATTTCCACAAATGTGGTTTCCAAATACTCAGGGTATTTGCCTCTGCTTATATAATACATACTTTTCCAATAACACCAGATGAAACAGAGCTGGATAAGGTTTTATTGGCATCATATTAACACAAAAGACTAAGGTTTGTGATAAAAATCAGCTTTGAAAGGGGTGTACATATTTTTCTATAGCGTTCTCTATGCATTTCAGGGACCCCAAGATTTAACAAGCCAATTTGGGTTAATTAAGATGCTATATCAAATATTCTTTCACCTTCCTACATGATTTTTAATAGATTCTTTTCTCTGGGGAAATTTAATATATGCTTTTCAACAATCACAAAAAGCTCAATTGTTAGATGACAGATTGTTGACACCCAGCTTGACTCAGCCAACCATTACATGAGTGTTTTCAGTTCATCTGAACACTGAAATTATATTGATGTAAGCTTGGTAAATTTTATTTTCTCTTATTTTAGTAAAGTCATATTTCTAGAAAAAAAATACACAACTTCCAGATTACTGTATATCGAAGCTAAAGCTGAAAACCTGTTTTGCTTTTTGTTAGTGCTTCGTATGCTAACAATGAGGCACGGGCTCCCAAGCACTTTAGCTTAACATGCACAGACCCAGATATATTATCCAACTTTTAGTTCAATAAATATTTATTAGGCACTTCTTATACTATGGAACCTCAAGAAACAAAGATGCTTCTGAGATGCTTAAAAGCCAACAGAGGAGAGAATGAATCATGTATAACCAACTATAATATGAGGGTGACCCGGGATACGAACAAAGTCCCATGAGAGTCGAGAAGGAAAAGACATTCTGGATGGATTACAAATGCTTTATCAAAAAGAAAACTATCGAACCAGGCCAGGAAATAAAAAACCAGCGGAGAAAGGAGGACAAGCAGAGTGAACTGCATGTGCTAGGTTCAGGCTCAAGGCAGGGTGCCAGGCAGACTGCTAGAGAGGAGGCAGGCAGGGAGGCCCAGGGTCCGATGGGGAGAACCCTCAAGCGCACGCCGAGGGAGCCAGGGCAAGCCATCATTCAGAACGGAGCCACTGAACGATGCCAAAAAAGAAAATGATTTCATCAGCTCTGTGTCTTAGAAATGGAACATTGACAGCAGTATCAAGGACAGATTAAAGGTAAGAGACACTTAAGGCAGGGAGAGAATGGAAAGGGCTGTGCAGTCGTTCATGAAGACCTCAATCAGGGCAGCAGTGTGGTAAGGATGGAGGGACAGAAAGACGTTTCAGAGGGAGAACTGGTAGGACTTAGTGCCTGGATACAGCAGAGGGCAAGGCAGATGTAGCATCAAAGATGATTCCAAATGTCTAGCTTGGAGGACTGGAGGAACAGAGATGAGATTACTGAGCCAGAAAACCAAAGAGGAGCTGGCAGTTGAAGGAACATGTCTTCTCTCCGTCCCCATCCCAGGTAACACCCACAGGAAGTTGCGAGTGTAGATACATGCTCAGGAGATTACCCCAAGTGAGAAGAAGGCCACGGTCAGAGCTCTGGGGAAAATCATTAAGGGGCAAGCAAAAGAAAACAAATAGATAATGATTTCAGGGGGGAAAATGAGAAAGAGAGGAAAATAATACTCCAAAAATCAAAGGGGAAGAAAAATGGCAGAGAAATAGGGCGGTCAATTTTGCCAAATGCTGCAGAAAGACTAAGAAGAATGAGGACTAACAGGAGACCCTTTCATGAGAATGGGGGGCCACCTCCCAGCTACAGAGCAGGGGAACACCAAAGAGATGAGACAGGAGGCAATGTGGGCTTCTCTTTCCCCAAGCTTTTTGGCCACAAAGGAGAAATTGTAAGGAAGACAGGCCTGAGGGAAGACTCCTCCACATCCCCTACCAGCCTACCAATTTGGATGTGCACATTTGCCAGAGAGGAGACGGTGAGCCGAGGGGAAGAAGCTGAAGATACAAGTGAGGAAGGAAGTGGATGGGACAACTTCCTGGAAGAGTTGGAAAGAACAGTATTGTAGATGGAGTTACCATTGGAAAACAGTAAGGTTTCTTGTGATCTAAAAGGGAAGGGGGAAAAAGGTGAGTTCAGATGAAGATAAACGTTGAGGCAGAGAAGAGGCCACTTAAAGGAAATCACTTCTGATGAATTCTATGTTCCCAGCAGATCTCAAGGCAAGGTCACGTGGCTCTGGCGGTTAGGCGGGGTTATTTTGGTGAGAATGTTAAAAAGCTTCAGAACAGCCAGTGTGGGGAAGAGGGAGGGAGCCAAAAAGGGATAAGTAAACTAATTATGAGCACTGAGGGGCCAGGTGACTTAGAAACACATCTGAAATGGAGCCAGTTGGCAAAGTTACGGGATTTTTCTCCAACAGTGCTTAGAAGAGAAAGATGAGGAACAGATACAAAAGATTAGATGAATTGATCTAATTTTGGAGGCTGGTAATAAAGTGGCTACAGAAAGAATGTCCAAGATGTTGGAAAAAGGAAGCAGAAATAACTATGCAGGCTACAGAAGGAAAGAAGTACACTGAGAAGACTGGAGAAACAGGCAGGGTCAGAAAGAGGCCACTGGGCAGAGTTAGCCGGGGAGGTACGTGTTTGATAGGAGCCCGGCAGGACTCAAGATGTCAGAAGCAATGCTCTAAGCAATAAGGAGGCCTGTTAAATGGATTTCCGAGTGAATAAAAATAAAGATCATGGAGTTAAGAAAGTTTAAAATATGGTCACCATGAGACCTTGGGCAAGTCATTGCCTCTCTGAGTCTCGACTTCCTCATCTGTAAATTGTGGGTTAAATAAATAAGATGATGCATATAAAGTACCTAATATAGTGCCTTATTAAGTACATAGAAGGCACTTAATAAATGGTTGATGATGATGATAATCATCAGAAAAATGCTGCGGTTGTCCAGAATGTTGGAGTAGCCTGGTAGCTAAAAAGTATAAGCAAAAGTCCTCAAGGGATGAAAGTGGGTAGAAGACAGTGATGAGGACAAATAGATCCTTATGTCATCGGACGATGTTTTCAAAAGAGAGGGGGGTGTTGAAACGAGGTATCTCACAGGAAGTCAGAGCACAGCATTTCCCTCCAAAGATCTGGGAGCTACCTGAGAGTAAGCAACTTGTACTTAAAGAGTGAATGAAGGAAATCAGGTTGGAATGGGTCAAGCTTATTTTTCTCACTTTCAAAGGAAGACTTCTTGATTTTCTCCTTCAGTTTACTGCTTATTCATAACAGAAGGCTGAGGGGCTCAAAATGGTCTGCCCAAGAGAGGAGAATACCTGCCTCCAAGTTGATAAAACAGTTCTCTCCCACGCATTTGCCATTGAGCTGTTCAGGCATTCACTCTCACGGAGAGCCTGTGTTTACCAAAGACTTCTGTTAGGGGCAAATCCCATGACTTTACAGGTAAGTAACACACACATGGTGTCTGCGCTTGTTCGTACATGCATGCACACAACATCTATGCGTGTCTGTGCGTAAGGGGACTGCAATAAAAATATGCCTTTCTGGGCTAAAGATCTGACACACACATACACACAGTGAATTTCAAATTTTGGAAAGAAAAAATGACCTACACAATATTATAACAGAAAAGATGAAAGTATGGAATGAATAAACCCAAAATCGGAGAGGTAAGCATAGCCAAATGCTGGAAGCTGCGGAGATACCAAAAATAAGAGACTATGTTTTCTAACCTTAAGTTTCTTACCTCAAGTTTACCAACCAATTCAGCAGAGACCCAAGGCCCCAGATCCTCAAGACAGATGACTTGCAATACAAGACAGGGTGATATAGGCCAATGACCGCTACAGGCAGGACAGCTTCAGAAAACGTCATGAGTGCTACGGTTGGGTGTAGGTCAAGGAAGGGTGCACAGAGAAAGGGGTAGCACTTAAGCCAACTCCTGATGGGAAGGATTCTGAGAAACTAAGGGGAGGAGGAAGGGAGACCAGGTTGGGAACGTAGCATGTGAGAAGAACATAGAGGCAGGAGGAGCAGGGCTCGCTCAAGGACATAAGAAACTGCCTGGCAGAAGCAAAAGGTTCATGCTCAGTAGAGGGAAATGAGTTTGAAAGGCTGGTTGGAGAAGACTTAAAGAGGCCCTGAATGGTAAGCTGGAGAGACTGGACCTACTTCATGTCAAGATGGAACCAAAAGTTATGCTCTAAACTACCCCTCTAGGTGTAAATTAAGTATTTTTAAAAGATGAAGAGAAAGAAAAGGCACAGCAGGACTCAAAAGCAAGATAAGCATCTTTGTGGCCCAGAAATCAAACCAAGACAGTGGCAAGCCTCTGGCTACAAAGCTGGAAGCTGGCAGCTTCCACTCCTGGTGTTCCATTCCTGTGGTCACACAGGCCAAAAGCCCTTGGCCTGGTACTCAGGGTTGGGGTCCGGCTCTCCCACCCGTGGAAGGAGACAGTGAGAAGCTAGGACCACTGCCCTCGGGCCAGGGGTTATCCGGAGCCACACGCCTGCCCGAGAAGCAAGCCTGGGCCAAGCTCACTGAGAGACGGCAGCCTGGGTCGTTAAGACCTATTTCTAGACTGAAAGACCCAGAGGATCAGGTAGAGACAACAAGAAGGCCAGTAGATGAGGAGGGAGAAACAGACAGAGCAGAGAAACAAACGAAAGCTCCTATCCTGTGTAAACCTACCAACTACAATTCCATAACACACGAGGAAAATGAACACTAAGACAACTAATACAGTCTGCAACCAGGAGACAAACTCTCACAGGCTGAAGTGCAAATATCAATGCGATTATCAAAATAACATCACTTCAGATCCTCAAGATGAAAAAATGAAAAAATATCCATAAAAAGAACAAGAAATCATGAAACAAAAACAAGCAGGTCCAAATTAGAACACATGGCTATCATAAGGAACAAATTATTAATAGAAATGCCAGAAAAGAAAGAGATGGCCATTGAAATCAAAAGTCGATGGATTGGGAATACACTCCAGAATGGACGTGTTAAAGACAATTTATGAATTAGAAAACAACAATAGGAATTCAATCAAGAATACAGCCAGAGCTTAGGAACTGAAAAATATAAAATATAAGGTAAGAAATACTGAGGACAGATCAAAAGGCTCCAACATAAGTTTGGGGGGCATTGCAAAAGGAGAAGGTAGGGGGAAGGCAGTGAGCAATATCCTAAAAGATAATGCCTGAGACTCTTCCATACTGAGAAATCTATCAGCTCTAAGACTGAAAGCACACAGTGAGGCCAAGCACAATAAATTGTAATGAATCCATATCTAAATATGTTGTGGTGAAACTGCAGGCTTTCAAGGAAAAAGAAAAATCTTATAATCTAGTATAATTGGTTTTATTCTTTAAGCACAGAAGCTTTTTAAACAAAGGCTTAAATTAGAAAGCATATTTTAAGTGTTTTCTGGCAGCAGTGCAAAGACAGATAGAAGGGACCAAAAAAATAAGAGCAGATCAGTGAAGCCGACGATGCCTGCATGGAGCTTTCCATCTGGTGGGGGACAAGGGCTCGTGCATCTTTGTCTTACTTTGCTCCACCAGAACAATATTGAGCTCATGGTAGACACACATATAAATATTAGATATAACTTTTTTCAATTGGACAAGGTTTTACACATATATAAAAAGCACTTACTTTGTTTTACTCTCTGTCAAAAAATAAAAGCCAACATTTAAAAAAAGATTATTTTCTATTGACCCAGCAGTATTATTTACATTACATAAGAAAAAAAGTGTAAAATTAAGTTGGAACAACCACAGCAATTAATAATTCCAATGCATTTGAGAATACACACCAATTCTTACTCTTTATATATTTCTGATCAACCTTATCACTTATAGTAAGTTTTGTGTTTGAAAGACTCGTTTCAAATGGAGAGTCAAAAACAGTTGACTGGCTTTGTACAGAAAATTAATGTAAACCACTATTTAGCACTGGAAACTTAAATTGCACTTACATGTATCTGCCAACACTGTGTGTATATAAATAGCTTATATGCAAATTTAAAAGCATCATCTGAACCATGCTCACCTCAAAACAATTTGATGCTTTAATTGTCAAGTAACATTCCCAAGTCCCCTTGGGAAAGGAAAAAAAGAACAGCAATGTTGAATAAATGCCAAAGATGTGGCTCAATACTGAGATTGAGCTCATGTTCTGGATATTATTAATCTCCCTTAGCTGAAAAATTGCATCAAATCTATGGCAATGCCACAGTAAAAAGGAGAGATTCAAAAACCACAGCAACTTAAATATTCAACAAAAGGTTAGAAAGCTAGTACTAATCTTTAATATTAATAAATATGAATAAATGTCACATTTAAAATCAGAACAGGATGACAGTTTCCAAAACAGAATAGACAGAGGGAAAAGGCATCAAGTTTACATCAGGAAAAGCTATTATATACTACTGGAAAGCAGTAGCATTTTATTGGGAGTGGATGTTCAAACAATCGAAAGTATGAATTTAGCACTGTCACCACTAACGTTATTCCAAAGTAAAAATGAAGCGTGCTTTAATGCACATGCCAATTGCTCGGTAGATTTTCATCGCACTGGTTATTTTACAAAGCTGGAATCCAATATTTTGATCTTATTCCAAGTCCTACTCTAAGGACTAATAATTCCTTAAAATATATATATGTATATTCTGCCTGATGTTACAACACAGAAGAACTTAACCTGTTCACAGGCTACCAAGGTTGTTCTTACAGTGGTCAGGTTTGAACTGGAGAACTCACCTGAGAGTCTCCATCACCAGAGAACAGCACTAACAAGTGCAGTATAAAATGGCTCCTACCATGGAACAGAGAACTACACTTCAGCCTGTCTCAACAGTGGTATAAGAATGCTACAGTAAAGGAGAAAGTACACAATCTTTAATTTTAATTTTCCTTTCAATTTTAAACCAAATGAGTATTTTACACAGTTTAATTTCCCTTCCGTGTCTAGAACTGTGTTAGAAATCATGAAATACAGAAGAACTTTATGAAATGTCTACACAAAGTTTAAAATTTGGAGACAAGTCTGGCATATATAGAC
Source organism: Indri indri (assembly GCA_004363605.1). Classification (NCBI taxonomy): domain Eukaryota; kingdom Metazoa; phylum Chordata; class Mammalia; order Primates; family Indriidae; genus Indri; species Indri indri. The sequence continues at coordinate 32,421 of RJWJ010003746.1, read as the reverse complement.
AATACGTAAACAAATAGAAATGTTCATGTACGTAATAGAAACACTATAATTGATAAAATGAAGTACTAAATATTCACCATGAATAGGAACAGAAGTTAAAAAGGAAAACACTGGGCGGGTTCAATTTATTGGGGAAAGCTTCACAGAGGATATGGAAGGTAATATATGTCTTTAAGTATGAGAAATTGGTAAAGAGGACAGGAATCTTCCAAGAAAGGGCTTCTGAAAGGCCAGGAGTAGTGAGAACACAGTGGGAGAAGACGACAAGAGAACACAACATTCGGGGAAGGAGCAGGTTAAACGCAGGGGCACAGATACAACAGGGGAACACAGTGCAGAGGCCCTGACACTCAGCCATGGATTTCAGGGTTAATGTTCTGGCATTAGGGGATCACCGGTCATTTCTGAACAAGGCAATAAGATGCTGAAATCAATATCTATCATCTGGCAATGCTTTAAAGCAGGGTTGGCAAACTACAGTTCACCTCGGTTCAAATGATGGCTTGGCTGCATATTTGCAGTACAATTTTGGGCAAAATATGTAACCTCTCAGATCCTCAAGATCTTTATCTTTAAAACAGACGTAATAATTCTTCCCACATCCCTTCATTTAAACATCCATCCATACTTTTATCCAATCAACAAATACTCAGTGAGTGCCTACTATATGCCAGGCACCGGGCACGTAACTATGAAACCCAGAGACCCCATTCCTGCCCTCCCAGAGCTTATAGTAGTAGACGATGAAAATTCAGAGTGAGAAGCATATTGTGATTAAGACCAAGGTGGGGTGGAGAAAAGCTTATGGGAGAAGCACCATGACCTAATCCAGACTTGGGGGTCAGGTAAGGTCAATGGAGGTGAAGAGCAATCCAGTGAGAAGTGTCATAAAAATAAAACATAGCAAATATTCAAGACAGATACCACAAGTAATTTCAATTTAATAAAATACTTCCACCCCACCCACGCCATAATCACATGTCCCTCATTTCTTAAGCATTTGAGTGTAAGGGAGTGAAACTAATTTTTTACAGTAAATGGGTCAACAAAAATGGAACCTGGTATGTGCATAGCACAGGGCAATAGAAACTGCAAGACTAGCAAAAAAGGCTGGAGTAATAAAAATAAAGTCTGACTATTCCTCAGCATGCTGTCACAACCATAAGGAGTCCTTAACATTAGTTCTTGTTTTCTGTGTTAAAGCATTTAATGACAGAACAAGGAAATCATTTTTACATTTTTCTGGGGGCTGAACTGCTGCAAAAAGTGAGAGAGCAATTGCAGCTTTCAAAAGAGATACTAATTGTAGCTTTTAAAATATTAGACTCCCTCTAAACACCCATCACTCCCATCCCGTAAGAGTTTCTGGGTCTTTTTAAAAGGTGCTGGGAGGATATTGCCATGCAGACTTCATTTTCCTACCTAAGGATTTAAAAACATTTTTGTAAAACGATTTATTGCTAGTTCTTCAAGGATCCTAAGTCCCACATCTGCAGAAGCACTGGAAAGAAGGACAATCTTATTTACACAATAAACCCACTACAATTAGAAAAGCTGCAATGGACCATAAATGAAAACAACTCACAAGCTCCTACATTATTCCGCATAAAGTGGAAATTTCCATCTTCATTTCGACTTCTACCAGAAGTCAGCAGGGGCAGGGCTTGGAGCATTCCCTCTCCACGGGAGGTTTTCTAGGCAAAGATAAAGGAGGGGATCTGCTACAAAGACCTGCTGCTTCTCACTTCCTGGGAGGGTGAGAGGGAAGAAAGTGTTTTCTGTGCTGGCGATTCTATTTCTAATTGTTTTTCTTTACATTTAGATGACAAAATTAGGAGGGAGAAGGGGGGAGTAGCAGCAACTGCCTACACAATTACTTTAAATTCAATTATTGGAAAATCATTCTATTCCAGCCAGAAGAGGGATGAGGAGAAGGAGGTGGAGAGGTGAAAAGAAATCACACAATAAGGAATGAAACCAAAATTAAGTTGTGTAAACATCATTGGCAGGGATCAACAATTGTCAAAAGAATGCCCCCACCCTTCCTCCAGCAAAGAGGAAAGCTGAGATCTAGAAAAAACAGAACATTATTCTTGTCGAGCTACCAATGCCACTGGCACTCAGCTATAAACGTGGATTACACAAAACCTTTAGCCGTGAAATCTGCAAGATACTTACACTGTCACGTGTTGTTTAACAAGGGGGATATGTACTGAGAATGCTTCGTTAGGCAGTTTTGTCGTTGTGCAAACGGCATAGAGCACACTTACCCAAACCCAGGTGGTACAGCCTGCTATACACCTAGGCTAGATGTTATGGCCTACTGCTCCTAGAATACAAACCTGTACAGCATGTTACTGTACTGAATGCTGTAGGCAATTGTAACACAGTGGTATTTGTGTATCTAACCATATCTAAACATAGAAAAGGTACAGTGAAAATAAGGTATAAAAGATTAAAAAATGGTATACTTGTATACGGCAATTACCATGGATGGAGCCTGCAGGACTGGAAGTTGCTCTGGGTGAGTCAGTGAGTGGTGAGTGAGTGTGAAGGTCTGGGACATTACTGTACACTGCTGTAGACTTTGTAAACACTGTACACTTAGGCTACATTAAATTCACTCAAAAAATATTTTTCTTCAATAATAAATTAACCTTAGCTTACTGTAACTTTTTTACTCTATGAATGGTTTTTTTTTTTTAACTTTTGACTCGTCTGTAACACCTAGTTTAAAACACACATTACATAGCTATACAGAAATATTTTCTTTCTTTATATCTTTATTTTATAAGCTTTTTTCTACTCTAAAATTTTTTCATAATATTTTACTTTTTCAACTTTTTTATTTAAAATTAAGACACAAACAAACACATATATTAGCCTACACAGGGTCAGGATCGTCGGTATCACTCTCTCCACCTCCACATCTTGTCCCACTGGATAGTCCTCAAGGGCAATAACATGCACGGAGCTGTCATCTATGATAACAAAGCCTGCTTCTGGAATATCCTTGAAGGACCTGCCTGAGGCTGTTTTATAGTTAAGGTTTTTTTTTTAGTAAGTAGGAGTACACTCTAAAATAATGATAAAAAGTATAGTAATCATAAACCAGTAACATGGTCATTTACTGTCAAGTATTATGCACTATATAATTGTATGTGCTATACTTTCATACGACTGATACCACAGTAGGTTTATTTACACAGGCATCGCCACAGACACATGAGTAATGCATTGTGTTAGGACATTATGATGCCTACAGTGTCATTAAGCTATAGGAATTTTTTGGCTCCATTATAATCTTATGGGACCACTGTCATATATGTGGTCTGTCATTGACTAAAACATCGTTATGCGGCACATGCCTGTATAACTATCTATATATCTTTAATACTTTTTCTGAAAATGGAAAGATCTGTACTCTGATCTAAAAAAAGAGACTGATCCACAGTCAATATATGAAAATACTGACTGAACTCAATTCCTACTGTGATGTCTATGATTTACAAATACAGTTATGAAAATTTAAATGCATTATCATTTTATATCTAACCCACAGTTACATGGATTTAAGTTTTTATGATACATATATACCCAATTTACATAGTGGGATTAGAATCAGATTAAGGGGTGGATGGGCTGGCAGTTACTGGCCCTAACCTATAAAAGAATCTAAAATAATGCTGAAAAACATCTCTGGGAATAAAATCAGATGGGGAAAGTCACACGCGCCAGAACTCCTCTTAGGGAAAGGACTGGAAGTAGACAGAGGGAGGAAAAATTGAAAAGAGGACTAAGGTAGGGACGGGAGTGGTAATGAGTCCAACACACCCACACAAGAACACACACATGCACAACCTGCATCCTCATGATTTCTAAACTGCCAACTAAGGAAAGTGGGTCCCCTCAAGGATGAACCAAGGGACTATGTTTTGCTGAGCAGGCTATAGCAGCACACAGCCACCAGCACCTTTCCTCCTCCCACCTTCTCCCCTGCAGAAAGCAGTCTTGCCCTGGACGGTGGCTGGAGAAAACGTATGAAGAATAGCGGGTGTGGAAGGGTGACAGGCCAGGGCCTTCCAGGACACACCAGGGCTTCTCGTGCCCTGAGTGCAATCAGCGTTTCAACCATGCTTCACATTTTCTTGATACGTAGGATCTATTTCTCCTTCCTATTTGTCCTTGTTCCCCTCGCAATAAAACTCACATTCCTACAGATCCCAATACCCCTAGCGGCAATCAAAATATGTTATTAAAGCTATTTGTAGAAGGGGTTAACCAATAGATTTTACACTATCAGGGATTGTTGATCATTAAAAAGGGAGCTTGGCAACCTAAATGAAGATCTCATTGGTAAAATGTGTGTGGAGATCTTCCCACCTACCTCTAGAAGAGTGATGACTAACTTTAAACATCTTCCTGATGCTCTGCCTGCTCCTACCCTTGCATCCCAGGTACCTACCTATAAGCCTTTCTTATAAACACCCTCCATTTGCCACTTAATTTGTTCTGGGTCAGTTCCTTGCAGGAGGTGAAATATTCAAGGGCCTGATGCTTAGTTCTGGGTCGATACTGTTCACTCAGCACCTTCCACATTTTAATATTCCAAAATTCATTCGTTGATCTGTGACGTAGAAAAATATGATTCCCTATATCACATAACCAAAGCAAATGCCATCTATCGTATGAATGAGCTCCTGGCTTTGTATGAGATACTCGGAGTGATTTGAAAACTTAATGAAAAGTAACTTAAGTCAACAGTGTCCATGAGGAATGGAATGAAAGCTGTTTCCCTTTGAAGAAAAACTACTTAAAAAGGAGTGGGGGCGAAGTAGGGAGAAAAAGAAGGAAGGAAGGAAACCCGGTTAAACTTGGCATTTACTTGAAGAGGAGCCAGCAGAATGTGTAGCGCATAGACAGTTTCACAGCACAGAGGGAAGGCGTCGATCAGAAGGCTTCCTTGGAGCCATCAAATTTCTCTGGTGGCAGCCTCGGCTGGGAAGGCAAGGCGCAAAAGTTGCATTCAGGGTTCTGAGGACCAAGAGGTGGTGTCTGCGAACTTACGGGGATAGAACGGCTCAGGAATCTTGCTGAAGAAGAAGAAAGCCCGGTGTAGGAGGGTCTGAGGATGGTGGCATGTTCCTCAGTCTTGGCGCTGTGGGGGCCCAGGTGGCTGTTCAGGTTGCCCCCGCTGCTGTTGCTGCTTCTGCTGCTTCTGTTGTACTGGTTGTTGTTGAGTTCAGGGTAATTTCTGGTAGTCGGCTGGGAGCTGCCATTCAAGAGGTTGGTGAACGGGTTGGCTGTGAAACCTGCCTTAGAGGGTGAGGAGGTCTTTTTGTTCTCTGGATCATCTGTTGCAGCATTCAAGTTCCCTAGAGAACTGGCTAGCCTGGAGTTTATGGAAAAGCTGAACGGAACACAGGTGAGGAGGAAAAAAACATAGACAACAATGTATACTCACACAGAGCTCACGTTTCTAAAACACACATTCACAACATTAGGGAGATGTGATGAAGACAATTCTGATCCATGCAAATGACAACAGAATGGCTTTTGGTGATACTATAATATGTGGCCTTTAGTTACACACATCAAGTTCAAAAGCAGTTAACTAGGACCCAAGAATTTTCCTAAACAATTTGACTAGAGATCTTGAAATAGAACATCTGGGGGTTCTATTTGCCGTGAGGCAGAATGTAAATGAACAGGGTTATATTATAAGCAGAGAGTTAAGGGCAGATTTAAGTACAAGATTTAATTTATACATATCCAATAACACAACTGCATCAAACCTCCCTACCCACTTAGTTAGTTCTCACCGCCTATACACAACAGGTGAGAAATGACAATACCATGCATTGTTGGTAAGTGCAACTAAACTCTATTTTCTGGATCACTTTAAGCAAGCTGAGAGTCACTAGAAGAGGATGCTCTACACCATTCCCCTCCACGGCCTTGTCCCCCACAATGCCAAACAGGAACAGAAGCCCCAGAAGATCACAGAGTCTTTTGTGTTTTCTCCCCTTCCCCCTTGTCCCCTCCTCTAACAAAACTATAGCCAACCTCATTGCCTGCTGCAAACTTCCTTTACCTGAGTCAGTACCTTGGAACAGGGAGAGAACAATTACCTTCTTACACTGGGGCCTGAAGACAAAGAACCTCTGTTTATCCTTTTGGCCATGGCTGAAGGGGACAAAGCCACTTTTGCTGTCTTCAAAGTAGGTGCAGATCCTTGTGGCGAAGAACTTAATCTTTGTGGAGAAAAATGGGCAAAGTGTCACATTCAAGCAGTGTCATCTTAAATATTCAGCAACTAACCAGGACAAGATAAATTGATAAGTCTTACAGATATCCTGGCGGTCCTAACAATGGTGACAGTAGCAGCAGTGAACACGCACAGCACTCACTAACTCTGCCTGGAGCTGTTCCGAGAACCTTAAAGAAGTTAAACTCAATTCGTCCTCACAAGAACCCTATAAGGTAGCTAACTCTGCTGTTCCCACTTTACAAGTGAGGAAACGAAAGCACAAAGGAAAAATTCCTCACCCAAAGTCACTCAGTTAGCAAGTGGCAGCTGGGATTCAAATCTAGGATTCAAAGTCCTGCTCTTAACGATGATCCTTCCTGTCTTCCTTGGTCACTTCCCTTCTTCCACCACTGGTACTCATTCTTCGGCATGTCCTTTGCTTCCACTTCTTTGTATTTCAAACCGATCCTCTGCTTTCGCCCCTGCAGCTGCCCTGGGTGAGGCCATCATTATCTCTTATCCATCTAGGAGCACCCTTAAATCTTATTCCTTAACGATTCAAATTCTGAATAGCCTCCGCAAAACCTAAAATACCTCATCATGTCACTTCACTATTCAAATCATTTAATCTTTCCTCAATGCCCGTGAAGCCTAAACTCTTGAGCTTGGCTTATAAAACCACTCCCGAATCTGGCGCTTGCCTCTCCGAACAGGCTCTTCTATCCACACTTTCCCAGCAGACAGCCCTCCTCCAGCTCCACCCAATGCCTTGAGTTCCCTAAATGGACTGCACTCCCACCCTCGTCCAGCTCGCCTATGCTACTTTTCCTGCCAGGGCGTCTTCTCTTCTTACCTCCCTCCGCCTCTTACCTCCCACCTCCATCTGACCCATTCCTGTCACTTATTCTTCAGTGGGTCGATTGGCTGTGACTGCACCCAGCAAGGCTTGCCTGAACTCCCGAGCAGGGTAAGCACCCTGTCTCATCATGCTTTCATGGTAAATCACGGCTCTTACACTATGTTTCATTGCCTGATATTTGTCTATTTCCCTCACTTGATGTAAGTTCCTTGAGGACAAAGACTTGTCTCTCTTTTCAATTCCCCATGGCTAGCACAATGCTGGACTCAGAGCAGGTGCCCAATAACCATTTTCCAGGTGGACAAAAAGGGGAAGGTGACTCAAATCTGGATAGCCAGGGCCAAGTTACAGTTTCAATACCAAATCTGTTTTATCCTGGACAAATTGCTTAATGTAGCTGAACTCAGTTTTCCTATCTGCTAGAGAAAAGCTCATTTACTTGTAAACTCTTTCCTTCGTCATCTACCCTCCAAACAACTGCTTATGCACATGTTCTGCCTCTAAAACAAAAATTGGAAAAGTTGCATAAGGAAGTGAGGCGCAAGCTTCCGGAGAAGCCTGGGACTTCTCACAACTGTCCCGCTAAACAATCCTAAACCAAAGGATGCCTAAGAACCAGAAGGTGAAGACGGAATCAGCCTCTTTCCCCTATTTCGCCAACAGTCTTGGCCGAACATTTCCCCTGCTCTCGCCAAGCCCTATGCTGCATCCTGGGGCCACTCCAGGAGTATTCAGGGGACATTTTTCCAGAGGAAAAAACCTGATGTTGGCTCCTCGAATGGAAGATAGGGAACGAAATAAAACTAGAAAAGAAGGGGAACAAATACATGCAAAAATAGGGTGAAAGAGGACTAACAAAAATGAAAAAAGAAAATCAAGGCAAAGTCTATCACCGATTGAAAGGACAATTGCAGAGTGCTTGCAGTTTGCTAGCAGCACCGAGAGCACGGAACGCATCGCCAGCACTACCACGGCCACGCAGCCCCATGGGCATGTCCGCGAAACGAAAATCCTTTTCACAGCAAGCATTAAACACTAGGTGTATTGTAACAAGCTAGAAGAGAAAGAAAGCAATTTAAAAAGCGAAAAGCTGTGTATACTTGATTTTCATCAGTGTGAGGCTTGGGAAATATGTCTAAAAGGAAGTATATATTTAAAAGCTAGTAGAATTTCGACCTCATTAACAGTACCTGAAAGGCTGGGACACAACTCTTGGTTGCCCTTTCGTGTCATCTGACCTGTGGAAATCAAAGACAAACACTCACACATCACCAGGTTCACACATGTTAACAAAGACCAAAAGGCATATCGCATGGTGTCAAACCAGTACGAACATTAAACTGGCAAAAGAGAGAACCTTGCAAATGGATGTTAGATCACTAAGCACCGGCTTGTGATCCCACACCCACATCGCACTAGAGAGAATGACAACCTCAACTTCGAGCATTGTGAGCCTTTATTTCTCAATCAGCCAACCAGTACTCAAAGAGCCAGTCTGACTTAAGTGTTATAATTCTGCCAGATAACACATGAAAACCAAATTTCCTATGAATCTGTTTGATGTTTATCATACTGGCAAACATCCCTTCTTGCTATGCATGTCCCTTACTTGCAAGTCAAACAGAAGTGGTTGTTTCTCATTATATTCATTTGTGGGCTGGGGCCTTGCCACCCAAAATATTACAATAAAGAATCTTGATGATATTTACAGGTTTTTGTACCTGTATTAATCCTGAAATTTTTTTTCTTTTTCTTTTTCTTTTTTTCCCCCAATATGAACTAACAGCAGGTTTCACATGCTGTGGCAGAAGTCAAGGTCCCATCATTGATTCTGATGAGTAGTTCCAGACTTCAAAATCAAGATGGCTTATAACTTTATAGGCAAAAGTAAGAATTGCTTATTCCATTCTCAAAAAATAGAAGGCAATCCTAAGGAATTAGTTAGGATATACCAAAGCCTGGCACACAATAATTTTCCACACACTCTGACTTCAATACAAAAGCCTCAGCACACTTGTAAGGATTCATCATAAGACAAGAAACCCACTCACAAGGAGAAGGGTAGAAATCCAAATGGAATTTGCAACTGAGTCCCAGCAATAATTTACTGCTTAGCAGCTTAAGGTGGAATTCCAGAGACTGAGATGCAGCAGTTGCTTTCAATAAGCTTCTAAACTTTCCCAACAGTGATAAGATAAACAATAAACAACATAAAATAGTAATAAACCAAAAAACATGAGATAAACTTGGTATTTGTAGATTGGTATTCCAAAGAGAAGATTAAATGTTCTATACATAAAGGAAAGCACACTGTGAATTTGGAAGTTTAAAAGGGATCTACCTGAATGCACAAGACGGTGAGGTACGTGGCTGTCTCTGACTTTTTAAGGCACGTAGTTTGTCTCCTTGAGTTATGCTATTTTTCATTTCCACATCTTCATCCTCTTCTAAATTATTCTGGGAAAAAATGCATATTCCGTGAAAAGGTCATTATAAATAATTTTGCTTTATATAGATTTCTTAATAGATTATATATTATATGGAGATATATCTTATATAGAGTGTCTTCATATAGATTATTTCAAGTCACTTAAATGCACTAAGAATTCAGCATTGTCCAAGTATACACTAGAGAACACTTGACTATTTGCCAGTTAAATATACTGGTCAAATTCCAAATCAAAGAAGAATGAGTACAGATGTGGTAGAATTTAAAAGGAGCTGTTCGTTACAATGGATGAACAACCAAAGAGACTCTCACACAGACACAATCATGCTTGGGAATATAGCCTAGACACAGACTGGCTCAACACATATAGTCCAAACATGTTTCCAGATACTACCAGCAGCCATCACTGCAAATTCCATAACTCGTTTTTGTTTCTTTGTTTGTTTTAAGACAGAGCCTGGCTCTGTCACCCAGGCTAGACTGCAGTGGCACAATCATAGCTCACTGCAACCTCAAACTCCTGGATTCAAGTAAGTGATCCTCCTGCCTCAGCCTTTCGAGTAGTGTTACTATAGGTGCCAATCACCATGCCCAGCTATTTTTTTTTAATTATTATTTTTTGTAGACATGGGGTCTTATTATATTGCCCAGACTGGTATTGAACTTCTGGTTTCAAGCAATCCTCCTGCCTTTGCCTTCCAAAATGCTGGGATTGTAGGTGTGAGCCACCACACCCCCATTAGTTGTTCTAAAAAATGCAAGATAAAATAATTTGGGAAACACAGTAATTTATTAACACAGTAATCATTTAACACTAGTAAAAGCATTCAAGCCCTCCTCAGATAGATTTAAAGGACTATGTTCACTAGATTGGTAAAGCATGTTTTTTTTCTGAAATAAGTTTTTATAGCATGAAAAACGGAAGTACCATGTTAGTCTTTTTGCATGCCAGCTCACATTTAATTCTCACAACAACCTTGTGTGGGTGGGGTTACCCTTAGTTTGTAGACGAAATAAAGGAAGTACTCACGGAAGTTAGAAATATTGCTCAAGCTCCCCTAAATGACAGAGTTATGATTTCACAATCAGATTTCTAGTCCCCAGATGCAATATTCTTTCTAAAATATATGCCACACTAACATTGCGCCAGTGAAGACTATATTTTCCCTTTTTTCCTTACCTGAAAAATCAAAGTGCTTGAATTTGCTAAGATCCCTTCCAGCCATAATAGTCCTCTTCCCTCTTTCAAGCTAGAACTCTTATTTAAGAATATACTTCCATCACTCACATTCTGGTCACTTCTGACAGAAATACCTCTTCAGTCCCTGCCACCTATGTTGGGTTCCATAGATACATCTGGGGCTCAGTAGGCATGTCTATACCTCACTACTACATCACTGAAATTAAAAAAGAGAAAAAGAAATAAAAAGCACATGACCAGTGGGAAAGAAAAAATGAGGACAAAAGCTTCCTAGAGGAGGTAATCCCTTCGCTGAGTCTTAAAGAATAAAGTATAGGTGAAGCAGCCACACCCCAGGAAGGGTCATCCTGGCCAAGGAGAACACCAGTTCAACAGTCACAGGACCATGGAGCCTCAACATCGGAGGGCTCTCTTAGGGTCATGAGTTGCCCCTCTTATAAAGTCTCCAGGAACTGGTTATACCATTCATTTCTGTCAGAAGAACTCGTTACCATCTGAGGAAGCCTACAGGAATAGAAATCAGGAGGCTCTGAAGGCTAGGCTTCCTAGCAGGATGGTACACCCGACAAAGTGAGTTTAGCTTCACCTCGCTACAGTAAGCACTCAGCATGCTCAGATGTAACCAGTTACTTGTGCCTGATGGAAGGACCAGCCCCTAGCCAGAGTTTCCAGAATATGGAGTGAGGCCAAGAAATATAATATATAAGCCCTCATGAGATAGGCCGAGAAAGCTACTTGGAGGACCTGACAGGATCCTTACCACAATCAGTTTCCTTGTGAACTGGCTGCCTTTGTAGGTATTTGAAAGCCTAGAAAGCTTGTTTGTCCCTCCAACTAGGAGGATCTCCTGCTCTGAAACACCTTCAAAATTCTAAGAAAAAGTGAGCCTCAATCTGTAATTCTAAAATTCAAATTCTCAGTCAAGTGTAAAGGAATAACAAAGACTCAAAAATTTACCCCTATACAATCTTTCTGAGAAAACTATTATAGAATGTGCTTCAGGATAAAGGAAAGTAGACAACATAAGATCCAGGAAAGTTAGGGCTCCAACTGAGGAGTATGAAGAAAAGTCCTAGCATCAGAACTATATACTAGGGCTAAGAACAACCAGTTCAGAATTAGAAAGGAGAAATGAATGGAATTGGTAAGATGTTTTGCTCTGTTGTGATTCTGAAAAAATTTAAAATTGTTTGGCACAACTTTTTTAGGGGGAAGAGAGGGAGGTGGCATTATCTTTTCCCAAATGCATAGAAAACTATGCAAATAAAAAAGGCAATTAACTCTAGGAAAAACAAAGAGAGATTCAACAAAGGAAACAGTCATAGTTCACTATAAAGCTCAATAGTGAACAATATTTACACAGTAATAATGTGTGCATTTTTGGTTTGACTAAAAATTATGATATAACTATATTGGGAAGCCAAGGGGTGTGATGGTGATAGCAAGATAGAAGAGCTAAATCCTATCTATGATAACCAGGAGGCAACAGAAATGTCCAAAATTGATAAATTAAAAAATACCAATGTAAGCAAGGTATTTAGAAATATGGCAGTAAAAATATCAGTATTATTTGCTTAGAGGTTTCCCCCTTTGAGACTGGGTCTGGGGATACAGAAAGATGGGACAGGTGACTGATACTTTTTGTTGTTAGAATTCAACAGGTTTTGATATTTTTAAATATCAAATATTTATATTATTTGAAAAAAACAAAAACTAATTTTAAAAGATACACATTTAGACAAAAAGTTAAGAGCATATTTTAATTATAATTATTTTACATGTGTTTTTCTTTCTCATTCTATTGTGAATCCTAAAGGTAAAATCTTTTTTCATAAATTATGATATATTTCAAAAATAGAAAACAACAAAAATACTGTAACACACAACCATGCACCTAACTATTCAGATTTAACATATTTTTACTTCCTTCTCTCATGTTTACTTAAATTAAGTACCTTTGCTCTCAAAGAAAAAGAAAACAATACATAAAGTTCAAAGGCTGAGTATGGTGGTCCACACCTGCAATCCCAACACTTTAGGAGGCTGAAGCAGGAGGATTGCTTGAGGCCAGGAGTTAGAAACCAGCCTGGACAATACCGTGAGACTGCATCTCTAAAAAAATATTTTTTTAACAATTAGGCAGGCGTGGTGGCTTGCACCTGTAGTCCCAGCTACTCGGGAAGGCGAGGCAGGAGGGTAGGTTGAATACAGGAGCTCACTGCTGCAGTGAGCTGTGGTTGTGCCACTGCACTCCATCCTAGGCGACAGAGTAAGACCCTGTCTCTAAAAAATAAATAAATAGAGTCCGAGTTCTCAACCTCTGGAGAGGGAAACCATGTCTTTAAAAAAAAAAAAAAAGTATACATAGATTAACCACATCTATTTATATAGAAATATTTACTATATTTTGTATATAATATTAGTCATAAGTAATAAAGTATAGGTAAGCATGAAAAAATATTAAAACCACCTACATATTTACCATCAGAAGCAAGACATATTAACACTCTAGTACAGAGTCTTCCACAATTCCCCTGTGCTATACACACCCCCCTCCAACATATTAATACTTCTTCCTTACAAAAAGAGACCTATCATATACATATGCTGCTTTGTAACTTACTTTTTTCACTTAAAAATATATTGTGGAAGTTGTTCAGGACAAATAAAAAAGATCTCTACATTATATTTTATGGCTCCATAGAATTCCATTGTCTAGATATGCCAAATTTTACTATTAAATATTTAATAGTAAATATTATTATAAATAGTATAAATATTTAATAGTAAATATTTAAGCAATACCCTAGGTCAGGCTCTTCTCTGTCTTTTACCACTATAAACAACCTCAACAAAGATCCTTCTATATACACATAGCTTTTGAACACTGTCCTATTATTGCCTTAAGACAAATTCATAGAAGTGGAATTCATTTTAAAGTCATCTTCTACATATTATCAAATTGCCTTCTAAAAAGCCTGCACCATTTTAAATTCCAACTAGCAATGCTTAAGAGCTTTTTATTCCCTAAATGCTTGCCAATATTGTATACATTTCTTTGATACGTTGATAGACATCCATAGCATTTCATCATTTAAATGTGTGTTTCATTTATCACTAGGGAAGTAGAACATTTTTTATGTTTACCAGCCACGAGGGTTCCCATATTGTTTTATTTGTGTTTTCAAATTGATTTTTAAAAGTTCTTTACATACACACACACAAAAACCTTCACTTGCATGTGTCCCAAATATTCCCGTCCAGTTGATCACTGTGAGGAGAATGAATTAACAAGGTCAAGACCGAGGGCGTGTTTAAGTGGCTACACAGTGGTCTGATGAGAGACATGGATGGGATCAGGGTATGCGAAACTGCGTGGAAGTCTGGATTTGGGGAAGGGGGAAGAAGGGACAAAAATCTAGACATGCAGTACAGATCTGAAGAAATATACCAAAGGCATAAATCATTTTTTATCTAAACCAATCTTCCCTTATTTTGTTTCTGTGGCTATTGTAGGAAGTTTGAGGCATTTTTAGGACTAAGAGGCACGGAACGTATCAACCATAAAATTCTCGGTAAGTGATAAATAGCCTCCAAACTCTCTACAAAAATAGTCACACAGTGCTGTTCAAATACACAATGTTATTCAAAACACATTTACAGCAAATTACAGAATTAAGAAACTGAAATGCTATGTTAAAAAGGACTTTGGCCTCCTGGAGTACTGAATAGGACACATAGACGTGAATATAACCAAGCCTTATATTTATCAGGGGATTGATCCTATTATATACACCAGGCCGTAAGGGTCTACGGGGGAAAATGTTTATTCAAAAATGCTGTTTTTATACTGTGAAGCATAAATCAATCTCATGGATTGGTGGGCTAGGGACAGCTTGAAGACTTTTCTCATCAGGTGCCATTAAGCCTCCTTCTTTATACCAGATTCATTCCTCATGATGACTAATGCACACAATCACAAACGACAAACGTGGAGAACCCAGCCTGGGCCTCCCCACAAAATACCAGAGCAGATTGTCGTTGCCCTGAGCTGGTCAAGGAGAATTAGATTCCCTGGAATCTGCTGAAAAGAAACAAAAGCACATGACTGTTGGTGAGCAAGGATGAAGATGCCCAGTCCAAGGAAGATGTCATATCTTTGTCCCCCATAGGAAAGTGGTCTGCGCTCAGAATCCCCTGACTGCCCTTTGGAGGATCTAAGCCTCAATACTCTTTCTTATGGATACTAAACTGCCCTACATAAAAGCAGGAAAGTGGCAGCAAACTAAAATACTGTACCCATAGAAGTACAATTTTTAAAAATATACTTATTTACAGATAGTGATGTAGTGTAAGAATAAATAATAGCATAAAGAATGAAGATTTGTTTTATTCCACAAATTGTTCTCTCTATATAGACAAGATGAAAATCAAAATAAAATATATAATTGTGTCCACAGATTTCAGTTGGATGAAGTAATTATTAACCAACACATCAATAAAATCGTGGCAGAGTAAGCTGTAGGGGGGAGGCTGTGTAAAGTGCCACTAAGAAAAGAGCCATGAGATAGAATATAGCACACTAGGAAATAAAGATGGAAGAGTCATAATAGAAAAATGACATAAATAGAGGGTTTGAAATAGAAACAGGTAAAAATAGAAGTGAAAGAATTGGAAGATAAAGAAGAAAATGGAATTTTTAGCAGACTTAAATGATTTGACTCGGAAAGGTGGCTGGGTCATCTCTAAAGTTCTTTTCAGCTCCCAGATGTTGAACCTATGATATGCAAAAGTTGGGGAAAGGCAAAGATGCCATCTCTGTAATAAGCTGCTTCTAACCAATAGAAAGTTTGGATTTATCGGAGTATCCCCAAATCTGCCTTCTGGCTGCCCTTTTTGCTGCCACTGGTTGGGACCTTTAAAACCTGTACCCTCCCCCACGACTAACTCCCAGGCCTTCCGCCCTCAGCCCCACATGACACCACAGCCAAAGCGTCTTCCCAAACCATGGTTCTGTGTGCTGTCACTCCCTGCTTAACAGCCTGGGGCGGATCCCAGTGCTACCCAGACTGGAGCTGGAATGCCTTCACTGCCGTAAGAGGAGAAAGTGAGGTGCTTAAAAGCAAGGCCTTTGGGATTTAATTTTTACTTCATAGATTTTTCTAAGATGTACCTGCTTAAGAGTACTTGACGGATTTTAGAAATCACAATCTCTCAAAGATGTAATTAAAAGACTGCATTCTTGTCTACTTGATTGTCGATTTATGAGAACTTGGCTGAACATTAGTAGCACCTGTATCTAATTAATATCTCTAAGTCAAGAACATCGACTGATTCGTATGCCAATATTGGACTAGAGCCCTAGAGTAGAAAAAGTGAAGGTAAAAACACTTGTAATTCCAGTTGAAATTTATTAGGAGAGGCTGGCTAAGGTTTTGCTCAGACTTAGTGTATGTAATGTACTAAAGCCACATGGAAGCCTCCCAGGAGGGTGGCTGAGTGCAGACTCTGGAGCCAGAGCACCCAGGTTCAAATGACAGCTCCACCATGTACTTGGTGACCTGGGGCAGATGGCTTCACTTTCATTACCTTGGTGACATCTTCTGTAAATGGGCCTAGTAACGGTGCCTAATTCATATGGCTATTGTAAAGATTAAAAGGGTTAATTAACATAAAGTGCTTAGAACAGTCCTGGCACACAGTACATTCTATCAACATTTAGGCAGCTGTTGCACACTAAGACCCTCATTTGATATTTGCACTTTAAATAAAGTACTTTAAATTCCATCTTCTTAAAGCCATTTTTTAATAACCCCAATCCGTAATGGACCCTTGGGCCCCTGAATGTCAAAATGAGCACTTATTGCTGGTACTATTTTGTATTTGAGCACATATTGCCCTTGTGTTTCTTGGATTTTGCCAGTTTTGTGTCTCTGTCCTTGGTTTTTGTTTTGCTTTTTTTTTTTTCTCTCTAAAATCATAAGCCTTCTTCATTCATTCATGTAAAAATTTATCAAGGCCCTGAGGGGCCAGGAATAGAATCAGGCTGAGGACAGATAGAAGCCTTTGCCTTTACAGCAGGGAAGGCGAGATAAGGACGTGGAGGAAAAGTACAGGCAAGGCAGGAGCAGGGAGCCTAACCTAGACCCACAGGATGGGCTGCGTATGTTTCACAGGGCCTAGCCCCGCACTGAGGCTAGGCTCAAAAGAGGTAATGCCTCTATTTTAAAAAGCTTTCTCATAGCTCATTAAATTCATTTAAGCCACAACCTAATCCATTACTATGACCTGCATCATTCTTTCTGCTGTTTTCCTTTACCTACTCCTAAGCACTGAAAAACCATATATTCAAATTCTCCAAATCAGGTATTTACAGAGCTTCCTAATAACTAGTCACAAGAAAATTCCTGTAGGCCTAGAGAGAGAAAAAAAATTATTTAGAATCTCTGCTTTTAATCTTTTATTTTTGTAAAAAAAAGGCAACTTCCAGACAGAATACTGCCTTTTTGTACTTTCAGTATGTGCAAATTAAATAAATCTAGAACCACCATGGGCTTTTACTCTGAACATTGGTATAGAACTTGAAACACATTAAATCTTTACAGCATCCTCAACTTATTTTTCCACTTGCGATTTACAAGAACAATAAAGGTATCATTAACTCTATTAAGTCTAATTTTGAGTAAACTAATTTCCCATATTCATGTAACATTTCAGACCTGGCACCAGATAAGCATGGCAAGAAGAGAGTTTGTGAGAGTTACTTGCACAAAGCATCAACTAGCTATAAAGCAGTCCAAAAGCCACATACATATCGCTGTGTAAAATATTAACCGTGCCATCATTCTCTGACATCTCTGAATTCTTTGATTTCTGTCCTCTAATTTCAGAAACGATAGCATTTCAACGGCTAAGGCTAAAATAATTATGGGGGAGTTTGTGCTATGATCTGAATATTTGTGTCCCCCCCGAAATTCATGTTGAAATCCCAACTCCCCAGGTGATGGTATTAAGAGGTGGGGTCTTTGGGAGGTGACTGGATCATGAGGCAGAGCCCTCATGAATGGGATTAATGACCTTACAAAAGAGAACTGAGGGAGCTTGTTTGCCCCTTCGGCAATGTGAGGACGCAGCAAGAAAGTGCCATCTATGAACCAGTAAGCAGGCCCTTCGCTTACCACCCCCTGAATCTGCTGGTGCCTTGATCTTTAACTTCCTACCCTCCAGAACTATGAAAAATAAATTTCTGTTGTTTAGAAGCCACCCAATCTGTAGCGTTTTGTTGTAGCAGCCCAAATGGACTAAGATGGAAGGAGAGGGCATGGTAGACCCCAACATCTGAATATATACTTATATTTAAAGTAACATTTTAAATTTCAATCATATTGTATTCCTTACCCTCCCAGTTATAAATAAATGTTAATTATTATTAGGTTCAACAAATTAGGGTCTAAAAAATGTGAGAATGAAATGTTCTTTGGCCATTATTGAAAAGTCAAAAAACAATAGATGTTGGCAGGGATGTGGAGAAAAGGGAATGCTTATACACTGTTGGTGAGAGTATGAATTAGTACAACCTCTATGGAAAACAGTACGGAGATTTCCTAAAGAACTAAAAATAGATCTACCATTCAATCCAGCAATTCCACTACTGGGTATCTACCCAAAGGAAAAGAAGTCATTACATCAAAAAGATATCTACACACTTGTATTTATCACAACACTATTTACAATAGCAAAGATGTGGAATCAAACTAAGTGTCCATCAACCAATGACTGGATAAAGAAAATGTGGTATATATACATGAAATACTACTCAGACATAAAAAAGAATGAAAAACCATGTCTTTTGCACCAACGGGGATAGAACTGGACGCCATTATCTTAAGCAAAATAACTCAGAAACAATAAAACAAATACCATATGTTCTCACTCATAAGTGGGAGCTAAATAATATGGACATAGAGTGGAATAATAGATGCTGGATGCTTGGAAGGGAGGTATGGAATGAGAAACTATTGAAACCTAGTGGGTACTACATATACTAACTGGGTGAGGGTTACATATAAAGCCCAGACTTCACCACTACACAATCAATCTATTTAACAAATCTGCATATGTACCCCATAAATCTATAAAAAAAATTTTAAAAGAATGAAATAGTCTAACTACCAGACGTTAATTTCATACAGATCATCATATAGAAAGTACTATCTTCCTGCAAGGTAAAATGTTTTTCCAAGAGAGGGATAAATTTTTATGTTTGTTTTTTCAGAGTTCATAACTCAAAGGCCTGTTTACTTGAACTCAACCTGGGAAGGAAATACTGACCAGAGCCGGAAAAATTGTTCTTGCTCAGCTATATTAATATTATCACATTAAAATGTTGGCTCAGATTCTTTTTGTTTACTTTTATTATAATAAGCCAGGTTATAACACAGAGACAAGAAAAGTCCACGAAGGCTCTGAACATCAACATAACCTTGGCTACGATTTTGCATTTTGTCAGGACAGATGACTCAAACAAGTAAACTTAGCCACTTCATCAGTGGCTGTCCTAGAGAACATAACACAGGGTTTAAAAATCGGTTCTTTCAGTAGTCTCCATCCTGTGTCCTTGAAGAAAACTCACTCTCCTGATCTCCAACCACTCTCTTTTTTGCAAAGAAATTGGTTTGGGATGCCAATCATTGACCTGAAGGAGTTATGATGCATTCCTTCCATTCTGAGTTCCCTGAGGGCTAAGCTGGAGGCATAGTATCTTTCTAAGGCCTTTGTCCAGGTGTGTTGGGTCACTATCTCATAGAATGTAAATCTACACTTGCTGCTTAAATATTTTTAACTTTTTTTTTTTTTGCTCCTTTAGAGATATACAAATAAAAACCAAATATAAACCAGATGCTTAGCTTTATCTTAGACATAACTTGGTAGGAAAAACTAAACTAGGAATTGAATGATCGGCTCTCAAAGTGGAGCCAGTATTAAACAACTCTGGGACCTTGGGCAAATAACAAATTTTCTGGGACCCCAGTTTCTTATCCGTACAAGGGAGCAACTAGAACAAATGATTTCAAGGTTGCTTCTAGTTTCAAAAATGCTCATAATCCTAATTCTTAGTAAGTCACTTCTGTTTTGACTCAGAGGTAGCAGGGTATAACAGAAAAAAATACAAGTTTGAAATCAGACAGACATGGATTGACTCATGCTTTACATTGAGTAATATGCAATTTCCCTACTATAAAATTGAGATACTGTAACTTAACTCACCAGGTAGTTATGAAGATTAAATCAAGCAATATATACCAACTATTTAAAGTGGTTCACTTATAGTACAGCTTTAGTTTAAAAAAAAAAATAGTTGCCCCAATTATGTTTTCAACTCTGCATTTACTTTAGAAATCACCACCGAATTTGAGGCTTTCAAAGTACCACTTGTGGTATGTATTATTTCTTCAACTGTCACATTAAATTTTTCTTCTTGACATCTATTTTAATTTTCAAGTAAAAAGTTTGCTTTTCTATTTTCTTTCTGTAAATATTCTCCAAACCAGAGGAGCCTCCTTTATACTTTTCTCCTTAAATTACACCTTTTTTCTTTTTAAGGGTAATTGATTTCTTTGCTCCACTTCTTGCTGATGTGGTACTCTCAGCATCTCAGAGAAAAAATACTGCTATGTTACATGTCTTCAACTGGGAAACAAATGAAGAATGTTAGTCTTAAGGAGATAGAATCTTCCTGGGGAAAACTCACCTCTCCAAATCTTTCCATGTTTTGTATTTTAGACAAGTTTTCCCCAATGGACATATCATCTAAGCTAGAAAGAATTTTATTAATACTTCCTTCACTGGATGGTCTATTTTTCAGTTTGGATCGGAATATGTCTCCTTGGACCCACAATGATGCTTGTTTTCTGTAAAAAAGAGAGAAAACAAAGTAATCTTTAACATAAACTACTATTGTCTCCATAAAAGTATGGTGTCTTAAAAAGAAAATGATTAGCAGATAAATATTTACAAATCAAGGTTATGAAATCTTAGAATAAAGAAAAATAAAGTAACTTTCAAAAAGTCAAAATTAAGTTCTATCTTAAACACAAATATCCATCTTCCAGTATTTGTCTATATAACATGCATGGGTGGACTGTTCAGGCCCTCAGATGCTTAGAACACATTCCACAGCAGTAAAGACCATGAGCCCACTGTCTTAAATATGCATTTCAAATCTGTAAGGTATTTCTCAAACAGCAATTTGATATGTCTGTTTATAAAAACAGAGGAAATGAATTGGATTCAAAAATGTAGGTGAGAGGACTTGAGTTAAATAGTTTATTACCCCAAAAAGTACCAAACGCCTACTTGTGTATGGCACCATGAAAGGCCCTCAACACCTAACTTTAGAAACCCACTCTTATAATCTAAAGGCAAGGATTATAGCCTCAGTTAGATCTTCCTTTAGGAAATGAAAATGTGTCTGAAGTTCATCTATAAACTTTCATTCAAAAAGGCACAATCATAACTATTTTCAAAGTTATAAGAAGAGAATTTAAAATATATAAGCAAAATGACAATCTGGGGCTTCTATTTTTATTGATGGGGTCACCTTCATACATCTCTTTTAAGATAAATTACCCCATAGAACAGTTCTATCTCTATTGTATACCACACTGTACAGAATTAAACTAAAAACATTGTGGTTTATCAGGAGGAATATCAATATCCAATGAAATAATAGCATTATCAAGGAGATGGTACCAATAAGAACATAGATTTCTTTTTTAAAACAACAGGTAGAACAAGTAATACTTTCTCTCAAAGATTCCAGATATCACATAAAATTTAGGTCAAAACATGAGGAGAAAAACCAACAAACAAAACCCTCCCTGAATGTTTCATTGGGCTGTCAGGAAAAGAATCCATCTCTCCTGTTAAACAAAGTTTATTCTCAAATCAGAATTTTATTGTTAATGGTTAAATGCTGTAGAAAGTCTTGAAGAAAAGGTTGACCTTTAAAGTACAGTAAAATTTTACATGTGATGCTCCAACCATACAATTCCACATTTAGGTGTCACCTACAGAAATACAAGCTGTGTACAAGATACAAAAATGCTTGTTGCAATATTATTTGCAACAGTAAAATACTGGAGACACCCTAATGGAAAACCAAGTTATTAAATTCCAGTAGACTCATTCTGTGAAATATTATGCAGCCACTAAAAAGCCTAGGACAGACCTACATGTGGCAACAGGGAAAAGTGGCCATGAAATAAAGAATTAATGAGTGAAAAATACAAGTGGCAGAGTGTGGAAAATATGATTCCCATTTTTGTTCAAAAAAACGGGGAGGGGAAGGATGTTACAATGTTAACAAAAAGTTCACAGTTATATGGAAGAATGTACACCAAAATATTAATTAGTTACCCCCAAGAATAATGATAAGGGAAACTTTCACTTTCTACTGCACAATGTCTAAACTATTAGACTCTTTAAACAATGTGCCTCATTTACTTTCATAAAAATTAAGTGATCTAAAAAATAAGGATCAAAGCAGAGCAAAGCTAGGTAAGTATGAAAAGGAACATTTAAAGTTGCTATCATAAAAGACAGACAATACATCACTGTATTTTTTAAACAATAGTACTTGTAAGGCACCTTTAGAAGTCAGTAGAATAATGTACAGCATGATGTAGGACTGGGTGGTTGGGGGACTTTTTTTAATACAATATCTTACCCTACTTCCAAATAAGAGGTAATTTTTTGCTCTTAATTTTTGTCCATTTCCCAATATTTTCCAAGTAAAACAAAGAGGAAAAAGAAATACCTTTAGATCCAATTTCTGAGGCAGCCAGAATAGAGGCTCTAAATGTACAATGTTGTCCACATATAAGATTAACTTACCATTTCTAACATCGTTCTAAAATTGAAACTAGTTTAAATTATCTTAAGAAACTTCCAGTATATTTCTGTGAATAGACTGAATATAAAAACAAAAATCTGGTGAGTTTTTAAATGTGTGAATAAAATAAAACTTCTAGAAATCTACACACACCAGTTCACTAGGGAGCAAGGCAGGACCTGCCTTCTATCACAGCAGAATTTAATTTATGGAAGCAAACCACCAAGGAGTACTTTCTGAGCTTAGGATATGTAAATTGGTGAGGTTAGCATACCACATAGTCACAGTTAATTTTTGTATACCAACTGTAAAAATATGTATTCAAAACACTCTTGTTAACATTTCTCTCCTTTGTAGAAATCTTTATAAAACCAAGGAATAGCCTCTCTTATAGTTGGCATCTTTAAAAATTTTTGTTTTAATTATTTACACCTCCAGATTTTCTACTTCATGCTACATCTGGTATAACCCCTTATCTGATGTTTGAATCAATGGTCTCCAAATAATAGTAAACAAGCAGCAGAGTCCCCGACACAGAATGAACAATTCAAAAAATAATTGTTAAATTCATAAATGAATGCCTTGGACCTCTGGTCAAAACTCCCAGGAATAAAAATCTATTAATACTATTACAAGGGAGAGAAGATTCAGCTCTGTCACAAACAGTGAGAAATTCAGATAAATGAAACACACAGAAAGGATAGGAATACAGGGATAAAAGAATCAATCTCTATCCCTTAAGAAATTTCCAGTTTAGGATAAGAAGAGTAAATAACTGAAATCCAATATTATCGCCGGATCAAGATTTGCCCAGGACTTTAGGAGAAGTGACCCCTAATTCAATCTGAAGGAACCAAAGAGAAGTTCCCCAAGAATCCAAAAGTATCTGGAAAGATAAGCAGGACTTAGCCAGCAAAGAGCATTGGCAAAGCAAAAAGAACGATGTGGGGTGGAGAAATAGGGACATCATAGAACACAGCATGTTTGGGGAAATGAGTTCTTTCATTTGGCTGAAGCAGAGGATATTAGAGAAGTATGCGGGAACCAGCTCATGATGGGCCCTGCATGCCATGCTAAGGAATTTAAATTTGATCCCCAAAATCAAGGGAAGACCCTGTAAGGGTCTTTAGGATTAAAAAACAAAGTGGAAACAGAGGCAAAGAAGGACTAAAGAGGCTGAATTAAAAAAAATCCAATTCCGAAATAAGTTATAAAATGAAAACTCTGATGCTGCTGCCAACCTAAAGATGAAAATTACAAAGTGACAACTTTCACTTGCTTGGTTTAAAAGACTCAATCTGTCCCATCTCTGGAAAAACTTGATTTGAACCTGAATATTAAAGCCGAATAAGGTGTCAAAGCTGATTTGTGTGTTGCTAAGCGATGCTGTACGCAAGTGCTTGAGAAAAAGCAGCACTTCACGCAAATGCCTTTTTATTGACAATGAAAACCACGCTAGCTTTTATTGTGGTGTCTATTACTCCTGAAAAGCCTCATCTCACACAAAAGAAGTGAAACACGTAGTTTTAAGTATTTAGCATTTAAAAAGCAAATCTTATGTAACACACCAGCTCAGAGTAAATCCTCCAATAACACAGCGCATTTTCTAAGAGAGTATGAAATATATTGACCCTCTGCTAATAGGACACATGCTTTAAAATGACAGGAAGAGATTCATCTTGGTTTGAGTAGAGCCTTGAGAGATGTAGCCAGTGTTGGAGTAATTGTTTTGGGCCATGTGCTGGACCTGGGTTAGGAGGTCTGGGCTAGCCAGGAATGGTACATAAGAAAATGACTAAATAACGTGGCTTCATTATGAGCCAAGTTATAGTTGATTCTGATATAGAGCTTTCACAGGTCTTTTTAAAAATCTGCTTCTAACATTCCTCTACTGAAACTCAAGTCAGTTGCACTATTATAAATATTTCTGGTTTTGAGTCCAGAACACAATGGAGGTCATCGTGCAGCTGCTTCTGTTTGTGGCTGACCTGTTCTCTCTTACTTCCTTTAGTCCAGCCTAATCCTACCTCTACACCATCCTAACTCTTCGTCTTCATCACTTCTTCCATCGTGAACACATTTTTCCAGGACAACCCAGCCCTGATCCCAGTGTTCATCCAAAGCCATCACTTGGTCATTTTGTATAGAAACCAAACCCACTTTCGAGTTTTGCCTAGGCCTCCTCTAGCTATGACTTGAGCACCTATGTGTCCTGTGTACCTTTTACTCCTCCACCCCAGGGCTATTATGGAAACTGAGGAAGTTCCTGGCCTAAAGAATCGGGCTAATGAAATGGTCTAACTTGTTATCAAAGGAATACAGATCCAAAGCAGTAACCAAGATGCGGGGGGCGGGGGGGGGGAAGGAGACAGGTACTTAGGGAGTTCTACAAATAGATACTGTGGTACAAGTGGAAGATTTAGCAGGAGGATGTTCAGAAAGAGAATTTCTAAAGGTATAGAGGAAGGCTCTTGATTCAAAATACACAAGAAAATGAGGCTAGAAGGAAAAATATTAGGGAATTCTTCAAAAGATTCAACTAGCTACATCTAGTTTATGTATAGAACCCCACAATCAGGAGCTAGGTTATTGGTGTGCCATGCCAAAACGCAAACTTTATAACTAAGCCTAATGCATTACTGCCTATACTTTTTTCCCATCTCTAACCCTTTTCATATAGTTTTATTCAGAGCACAGGAAACAAAACAAATAAAAAACATTCATGGTGAGGATACAGAGAAACTGAACCCCTCATGCAATGTTGGTAGGAATGTAAAATGGTGCAGCCACTGTGGAAACAGTTTGGCAGTTCCTCAAAAAAGTTAAACATAGAACTACCATATGAACCAGTAACTCCACTTCTGGGAATATACCCAAAAGAACTGAAATTAGGGACTCAAACAGACACTCATGCATCAATGTTCATAGCTGCATTATTCACAATAGCCAAAAGGCGGAAACAACCCAAACGCCCAACCAAAAATGAATGGATAAACAAAATGTGGTATATACATACAATGGAATATTATTTGGCCTCAAAAGGGAATGAAATTCTCATAAATGTTACAACATAGATGAACCCTGAAAATATTATGCCAAGTGAAATGAGCCAAACACAAAAGGACAAATATTGAATGATTCCACTTATGTGAGGTACCTAGAACAGGCAAATTCATAGAGACAGAAAGTAGAATAGAGGTTACCAGGGGCTGTGGGGAGGGGATAATGGCGATTTATTGTTTAATAGATACAAAGTTTCTGTTTGGAATGATGAAAAAATTCTGGAAATAGCGGTGATAGCTGCACAACATTGTGAACATACTTAAAGTCACTGAATTGTGTACCTAAAAATGGTTAAAACGGTAAGTTTTATGTTCTACATATTTTACAATAAAAAAATTATTTAAAAATTCTATCTTAAGAGTAGTAATTGGCATGATTATTTAATGATAAATTTCTGATGTGACCACTGCCAAAAATTCTGATATATACTTAATTATCCTTAATACTTGAACCCATATTAGGATTTTTTTTTTGCTTAGCCAATAGTTTCAGTGTCAACTAACCATCAATAAATGGATCAGATGATGAAAACAGTAAATGTTGCAAAGAAAATCAGAAGCTTCTATAACTGTTACTGCAAAAATGTCATTTTCAATAAATAGTACAAACTCGAACTTATGCAATATGTCTTTTATTCTAATAAATAAAACAGTATCTTCTATTGTAAAATTCTTATTTTTATAATATTTCAGATTTTAATTTCTGTACTTTAGGAAAGGCAAAATTTTCAATTGTTAACATAATTATTAAAAAAAAAAACTTAATCCACATCCCTTGACCTACTGCATGTATCTAAAAGAAAATCATAAAAGGAAATGGTAGGAGTCAACTCCAACTAAAATGTAAACCATGATTGTTAGACTTTTTCACCCATTCTTTCATTTTCTAAACAGGTTTTCTTCATCTTATTTTTGGTAATTTCCTGAAATAAAAAGCAATGGTTAGTTAAGCTATTAATTTCTGATCTAGCTCAATCCAACTGCGAAATTTACCAAGCACTATCAACACCAAATTGAAATATAGCCCAAACTGATACCTACAGAGTAAGGATGAGCCAAAACCCCTTGTTATTGAACATGGTTCAATGACCAGCAGCACATCACCTGGGAGCTTGTTAGGAATGCAGAATCTCAGGCCCCACCTCAGACTTGCTGAATCAGAACTGCATTGGTTAAACTGCATTTAACAACAACCCCAAATGATTCTTGTGCTCTTTAATGTTTGAGAAGCACTGAGGAGAACTGAAAGCATACTACTAAGTTAAAATGCTGAAAAATATCCAATTGACTGAAAGTTGATGAAAACATCTATGATAATAAAGCAGAATGGGGGAATTTTTGATTTGTGGATTTAAGAATGAAAAAAGTTCAACCATAAAATTGATGCTTCTTAAAGATATCTTCATTGAAAATGGAAGCTCTGTATTGCAGAGACAGGACTACCTGTAGGGTCCAGATTTAGGCTTTATGTGAGTTCTCTCTGTCTCAGGAAGAAATTTAAAATAAAAATGTCATATTGTGCCCCATAAGTAAAGGATCTCTGTGGGCTGGAAGTTCCCATGGGAGCCCAACACTAGCCCTTCAATGATCCCTTTATAAGGAATTAAAGCTTTCATGGATCATGATCTGGAGGTCAGCCACAGAATGAACATTCAATAAATAGAATCACCAAATTGTGAAAAGCAGCCTGACTCCACCTCTATACTTCTAAAGGTTGTCTGTGAGAAGGATGAATTCAGAGTTGGCTCACTAATAAAAAGATGTATCTGTGTGTCACTTTAAGAACCTTGAGGATGTTTGATAGAAGATACATTTGGGGTTCAGAATGGTATTTTTGGCTTAAGAACTTTAGCTTTAAGTAAAAGAAAAATACTTGATGGCTGTTTAGCAAACAGATCTTTATTTATATTCTAAAAAAAATTAAATATAAAATTTCATACTGCAACAAAAGAGAGATCTGGATTTGCCAATACATAAATTCATCAACAACTCACAAGGATGCTAATAAACATCCCTCTCACTGCCAGTGACTTAAGAGGAATGTTTGTTTAAGACACAGAAATTACACACCTGGACGTATTCTGGTCCTCAAGGACTAGCAGGATATGACAAACCAGCCTTTCTACAGTCACACATTTGGAATTAACATTATCTAAAAAGCACTGATTAGCTTTTCGCCTCTGAAAGAATACAATCCCTTTAGCTTGTTCAGTCATTTTTGACAGATGAAAACCTAACAGAAAACTTTTTTGTCCTCTTATTTCTTTCTTAATGAACATGTTACTTATTCATGCTTTTGCGTCATCACTGACTTCACATTTCATCTCCTATCATTATTCAGTCTTCAAAGCCTTGTATTTGTTTTCCTTGAAATGTCCCTGACCCATCTCTAACTCTTCAGCCCAACTTATAGCCCCTTTGATAAGTCCCTGTCTCCCTGTCTCCCTGAGATGGATGATAGTAGTCTCCTTTTTAGCCTCTTTGATTCCAATATTCATTCATCTGATTCATCTTACAAACTGTTGCAGTCCAATCTTCCTTAAATAACACTTAAATCACACGACTCCCCTACGTCAAATACTCCAAATTAGAAAGTATGATGAATAAGAGAAGTTCAGAATATCCATATTCATCATTAGGATCTGCACATCCTATTGTACATACTGACTATCTACCGAAAGCAGATGTATTTGTTTACTATGGATGCTATAAAGCATCACCACAAATGTACTGGTTTAAAAGAAGACAAATTTACTTTTTTACAGATGTGGAGTTGGAAGTCTGAAATCAGTTTCACTGTGGGCAGAGCTGGTTCCTTCTGGAGGCTCTGAGGAGAGAATCTGTTTCCTTGCCCTTTTCAAATTCCAGGGGCTACCCATGTTCCTTGGTTTATGGCCCCTTCCTCCATCTTCAAACTGCATCAGTCCAATCTCTGCTTCTGTTATACTGCCTTCACCTCTTCCTGTGTCCCTCTTGTAAGGACTTTGTGAGATTTTGGGTCCACCCAAATAATCCAGGATCATCTCCCCACATCATGATCCTTAACTTAATCACTTCTACAAAGTCCCTTTTTCCATATACAGTAGCAGTCACAGAAATTATAACATGCACATATTTGGGGACATTTTCAGCCTACCACAGCAGATTCCATGCTGCAAAACAGCCAGACTAATTATCTTAAAACATAAGGCAATAACACCATTTCCAGGAAATGAAGTAGATATAGTTTTCCCTATTCTTCTCACTAAGTGAAATTTAAAATCCTACATTTTATATATAAAATAAACATAAGGAGACTCTGAAAAATAAAGAGAAGAAGGCAGACTGGTTAGAATCTTTTTTTTTTTTTTTTTTTTTTTTTTGAGACAGAGTCTCTATCTTTTTGCCTGGGGCGAGTGCCGTGGTGTCAGCCTAGCTCACAGCAACCTCAAACTCCTGGGCTCAAGCAATCCTACTGTCTCAGCCTCCTGAGTAGCTGGGACTACAGGCATGTGCCACCATGCCCGGCTAATTTTTTCTATATATTTTTTTTTAGCTGTCCAATTAATTTCTTTCTATTTTTGGTAGAGACGGGGTCTCGCTCTTGCTCAGGCTGGTCTCGAACTCCCGAGCTCAGAACGATCCGCCCGCCTCGGCCTCCCAGAGTGCTAGGATTACAGGCGTGAGCCACCAGACTGGTTAGAATCTTGAGACCCAAGTAACAACACAGTGGTGAGTTCCCCAGGTTTTCTTTTTGCCTTACATATTCTGGTCTTGGAGCTGAAGAAGGTGGAAATCCAGAAATGCCAACAGAACTGATTTTTTTTTAAAGTCTCAGCAAAAGCTTGCTCTTTCTAGTCAAAGGACCAGAAAAATGGTATCCTAGTAAGACAAAAAACTATTAGACAATAACTGCTCTACTGCAGCCAAACACCATGGAGCAGGGGGAGAGAGCAGAGGGGGGGACTATGGCCCTATTCCATCAAGCCAGCAAAGGCTAAGAGGGGACCCTAGATTTCCACCCCTGCCAGGCTGTAAGGAGGCACCTCTATTCCCTCCCTCCCTCCCCAGAGAAGTGTCAAACAAGGCTGAGTAGAAAGCCAGGTAATGAGGCCTGGCCCCACTCCCCACTTCCACCCCAACCAGGCAGTGGCAGGCACCCCTTCCCTACCAGCTGGAATGATGTCAGAGGAACCTAGCGGAGAGTAAGACTTTCACCACCACCCTTCAGTAACAAGGCCACCCCACCACAATGTCAGTAGAGACCATGTGGGGAAGCTGGAGCTCCAACCTCTACCCAGCAGTAACAAGAAGTGCCCTGACCTCAGGTATCAACAGAGGCTGAGTGGTGAACCTGGACTTCTGCCTCCATCTGGTAAGGTGACAACCTTCACCCTCTCCCTCCCACCACCTTCCCCTGCTGGAACAGAGTTTAAGTAAGATCCAGAGTCTCACAGTATACTAGCTAAATGTCCAGGTTGACATTTTCTTACACTGATTTCAACTAAATGAAAAGAAGATAATCAGTAAACGCCAACACCAAGATGAGACAGAGATGTATTATATGACAAAGATTTTAAGTAGCCATGACAAAAATGCTTCAACAAACAATTACAAACACGCACGAAACAACTGACAAAATAGAAAGTTTCAGCAAAGAAATAGAAGATACAAAGAAGAATGAACTCAAAATTTTAGAATGGAAAAACAGAATGACCAACATTTAAAATGCAGTAAGTGGACTAAACAGCAGAACAAGTAGAAGAGAGAGAATCAGTGAACTAGAAAATAGAACAATAGAAATGACCCAATCTAAATAACAAAGAGACAATACATTGAAAATAAAATGATGTACACAGCCTCAGGGACATGTGGGATGATAACAAAAGATCTAACATTCACATTAACAGAGTTCCAGAAGGAAAGGAGAAAGAGGACAGGGCTAAAAAGTATTTAAAGAAATAATAGTTGAAAACCTTCCAAATTTTGACAAGACATACATCTAAACATTCAAGAAGCTGTGCAAACCTCAAAAAACAGTAATCTCAAAGAAATTCACACCAAGACCCACATAGCCAAAATACTAAAAACTAAACACAAAGAAAAAAACCTTGAAAGCAATGAGAAAGAAATGACTCCATACCTATGGGGGTAAAACTTTCAACAGCAGAGATTTCTCATCAGAAACCAGGGAGGACAGAAGGAAGTGACACAAAAGTTTTTAAATGATGAAAGAACAGAACTGTCAACCCATGGGAATTCAGCAAAAATATCTTTCAAGAACAAAGAGGAAATCAAGACACTCTTAGATTAAAGAAACGAAAAGAATTTGTTGCCAGCAAATCTACTCTGAAAGAATCACTGAAGGAAGTTCTCTAAACAAAAAGAAATGGTAAGAGAAGGAACCTTGGAATATTAGGAAGGAAGAAAGATTATAGTATGCAATAATATAGGTAAATGAAATAGATTTTTTCTTCTCCTTTTAACTTTCTAAATGATGTTTGATGGTTGAGGCAAAAATTTTAACACTATTGTGGTTCTAAATATTCATTAATGAAATATTTAGGACAATTACATTATAAATGGGGAGGGTAAAGGGATATAAAGGGAAGTAAGGTTTTATATTTTACTCGAATTGGTAAAACGACAATATTTTAAACTCTGATAAGTTATATACAAAACACACACACAAAGAGATACGTTCAAAATCACTATTGATATATCAAAATGGAATTCTAGAAAATGTTCAAGTAACACACAGGAAGACAGAAAAAAAACAGAGAATAAACAGAAAACAAAATAAAATGGCAGAATTAAGCCCCAACATATCAATAATTACATTAAATGTAATGATCTCAATATACCAATTAAAAAACAGAAATTGAGTGAGTGGATTTAAAACTATGCCCCAACTATATGCTGTCTACAAAGATAATGATATAGGCAAATTAAAAATCCAAAGATATAAAAAGAAATATTATGCAAACATTAATCAAGGGAAAACAGGACTAGCTATAGTAACAACAAAGAAAGTAGATTTCAGAGCAATGAAAATGACCAGGGCTACAGAGATACACAATATAATAATAAAAGGGTTAATCCACCAAGAAGACATAGCAATTCTACATATATGCACCAAATAGCAGATCTATAAAATACATGAAGCACAACCTGATAGAATCAAAACGAGAAACAGACAAATTCACAATTACAGTTGGAGACTACAAAACCCCTCTTAATAATTGACAGAACAATTAGAAAGAATATCATCAAGGATTCAGCAACTCAACAACACCATCAACCAACAGAATCGAATCAATATTTATACAACACTCCACCCAACAACAGGAGAATATACATTCTTTTCAAGTGCCCGTGGGACATATACCAAGATAGACCATCTATTAGGCCATAAAATGAACTTCAACAAATTTAAAATAACTGAAATCATACAGTGTATGTTCTCTAACCACAATGGAATCAAACTAAAAATCAATAACAAAGATAACAGGAAAATCTCCAAACACTTGGAAACTAAATACCACACTTCAAAATAATCCATGGGTCAAAGAAATTGTCTCAAGGAAATTAAAAAGAAAAAAAATCCATGGGTCAAAGAAGTTGTCTCAGGGAAATTTAAAAAAAACTGAACTGAATGAAAATCAAAATACAATGAAATCAAAATTTGTGGAGCAAGGCTAAGAGAGTGAAATGTGTAGCACTAAATG